>JAFVLL020029464.1:0-42122 GCA_021397915.2 Tor tambroides | reverse complement strand
TGGTATTGAGAGTGCTGGTTATTCACTCTCCCCACCTACAGGCTCTATATCAACAGGCATGCTGTTGTGGAATCTGATAATGAACTTGAAGCTATGGAAACTTTGATGAAACTATCATAATTGATTAAATGAAGCCCAAATGCCATCTACAGGCCTATTATGAGAAGTTTAGGCTCTTAGGTCAAGAACATGCTAAAAGATGACATGAAAAGACTCTATTATTACATTACCACTTTTGATAATTATGCAGTAATAGTAAACACATATTTTACATATTATAATATATTTATGTCAGTAAACACTAGAGACAGTTATGAGTTTTGAAACCCAACCAGTATGTTATTATATTGTAGTACTGTATATTGACAGATAGGAGATAAAGCAGGTAAGTGCAATGCTTTGATAAATAAACAGGTGAATGAAGATGATGACTGTAGTTTTTCGTTACACCGTGTCTACACCAGACACGAGCGGTGCGGTGCGACAAAATGCTATAGAACCCATTACAATCAGTGATGCTATCTAAACTGGATGTGGCGCGGCACAACATGACAAATCCCCGACAGTAAACTGCTGCCTTGTTCTATTTATGATGTACTGATACAAAGTTCAAATGATTTGCAGCGGTCGCTTTGTCGCATCCAGTGTAGACAAACTTTGTTGCAGCGTGGCACGTCCGGGGTAAACACGGTGTTAGCACGCATGTGACTGAGTGGAGAGGAGGACATCAAGTTGATGGGGAGTGTAGGTAAGTATGGTTATCTTACAGATGCTGATGAATGATCAGGGTTGCGGAGAGATAACTGATGATTGGGAATGGAGATCATTGGAGTATAGGAGAGGAGAATGCTGGAGATCAGGAGCAGAAAACACTGGAGTAAATTTTGCTCTAGTATCACTAACATGAGTATCACAGGTAGAGAGTCTGTATGCCTAGTTGAAGCCAGACATTGAAGGAGTGTGAGTTGTGTGCATTTGTGCAGTGCTTGAATGCAGTGGTGATTAGTGATAGGTGCGGTGCTCTATCAGGAACAAGTGAGGATGATTAGAATTCAAGGGAAGGTGATTGTTGTGTGTTGGTGACGGAGGATTGATAGATACCCCTTTTTTACATTTGAGCCCCTGCTACTTAAGAACTCTCTGCACGTAACCCTGGAGAGAGATCCCGATCAGAGCAAATTTGCTATTCCAGGCTTGGGGCAGTAAGTGGCACTTGTGGTATGTGGTAAGGCCTCTGAATATCGATTAGTTAATGCCTTTCTCCTGATTTCATGGAGATTTTTTTTAAATGGTAGTGCACCCTCCAAGAGACATTTATACTGTATGCAGACATTGTGACAATCCAGTTCACTGCCCTGAGATTTCAGTGTTTCTTGCATTCCTGCAAGAGCTTTTTTTTCCCTGGATTATCACTTAAGGTGTATGTAGTGACCATTACTGCAGAGCATGTGCCTGTTAATGGGGTTCCTGTAGCGAGGCATTCTCTTATTTCCTGGATTATGCTTTGGGCTAGATGGCTATGGCCTTTATGCCTAACATGTGTCCCTTCTTAGGAACTGTGGTTTTGGAGGCTTTAACAGGTCCTCCATTTGGGCTGCTGGAGTCAGAAGAGAGAGACTTGTTTTTGGCCTTGACA
Source organism: Tor tambroides (assembly GCA_021397915.2). NCBI lineage: Eukaryota > Metazoa > Chordata > Actinopteri > Cypriniformes > Cyprinidae > Tor > Tor tambroides. Next base: position 40,486 of record JAFVLL020029464.1, on the reverse strand, counting down.
TCTAAGAGAACTGAAGATTTGCAGGCTTTTATTGGTGAGATACTTCTTGTACGGAATTTGCTTCCAGTTTAGCCAAGGTGTTTCTTTCTTTCTTTCTTTTTTCTGAGGCCAGGTTATCTTTCTAAGGTCACTTAAACTTCTTTTTGTTACCAAGTTGTGGTGCAGTTTTTCTTCTCCATTGTTTGTGTCTCAGGAGAGTGAGAGATTGTGCAAGCTTTGCTGTGTTAGTTGTGGTGTCATGAGGTCCCAAATCTTGAAAATGTGTTTTAAAAAACAAAAAAAAAGGATTCTGAAATATGTTTATATTACAAATTTCAATCTTGGTTTTCAAATGGATTTCGTCAGTTCATGTTGATCAAAACTTTTTAGTAAGTTTAGGATACCTTTGATCTAAAAAATATCAGGATTATCCCAGCAGAAGGGTGGATTTCAGGAACAAAAACGTAATATATATTATATATATGGGCTAGATATATAGATATACTTACACACATACATACATATATATATATATATATATATATATATATATATATATATTAGGCCAGCGGTTTTCAACTCCAGTCCTCGCGCCACCCGCTCTGCATATTTTGCATGTTGTTTAACACACCTGATTCAGATCATCAGCTCGTTAGAAGAGAGTTCCATGAATGAACTGTGTTCCGATTGACATGGTCCCTACACAGTGTTCATTGCTCCCTACTCCCCAGTGGCGTGCGGTGGTGTTTTAAAATGAGGAGGCAGTTTTATATATATATATATATATATATATATATATATATATATGTGTATATATATCAGCTGTTCTTTTTAATAGTCAACTTATTTTCTGGTCACTGTCATAAAATCTCTGTAAACACTGTCACAGACACGAAGATATATATTTCATTGCTGAATGCTCACTCAAAACTGACGCAGTCATCACGTTTTCAGACCATTTCAAGTTTTATTTTGACGTGACACAAAGCAGTCATATCTAAGCAGGAGAGTTGTTTACTTACTTTATAATTAGTCAATAAGGCCATCATTTTCTTCATTCAGACCGAGAGCTCGCACGAAAACAAGAGTGGGGATCTATCACACAAACCAATCACATCCAATCATAACCGATCATATCCAATTATAGCGCGACGGAGGCATTGCCTCCTCTCACGTGACTTTCCCCCATTCATCTCAATGAGCCTCCAGAAAAGTCACCGCACGCTTTAGGGTCTCTGTTTTAAGTCAATAGACCGAAGGGAGGCAAGCCTCCGTTGTAACTTTACCTGCGGGTGTCGCTGTTTGACAGCGTTACTTTATAAAAACGAGGTACTTTTATACTTCTAATGCCATATTTAGTAATATTTGCGATTTATGTTTGTAATATCGATTTTTTTCTCATCCAATTTTTTTAGGAGACACTGCCTCCCTTGCCTCCCCGGAGGAAACGCCCCTGCTACTCCCTGAGCACAAGAAATCCGTTGACGTTTACTTCACTTCGGAACATTCATTCACGGATTTGCGCTACGCCACTGCCTGTGGCGTCTTCACACACAGACGAAACTTACTAGAGAAGTGTGAAATGTGATGTAATATACCTCTGTAAATAAATACCATTTAAATTCACATCATCTCGCACACTTCAATGCCCTTTGAATGGAACATGTACACTGGCTTCGAACTGGAATCATGGCGGAATATCCTGTGATGTCCACTTCGCAGGGCACTTACGGTCGAATAGCACAAGGTCTGAAGTGATAAGAGATGCATACAAAATGTGCAGAGCGGGGGGGCGAGAGGACTGGAGTTGAAAATCGCTGTATTAGGCTACCTCAAGCCTTTTTTAGTAGCCTAAAGTAAAAGAGAGATAAGTAAGAAAGAGAAAGGACAAATATGTATATTCGTTCTCATATAACTCTGTCTGCATTAATTTGTATGTTCATCTATAAGTGTTTGTGCGGTTTAATATTAGGATTTTGACATTTTGGCAATGTCTCATTTATGTATGTAACCTTAGTTCCATGAGTAGGGAATGAGACAATGTGTAGCTTGCCATACTCCATTTTCACTATGAAAACACTTGTTCATTAGAAAACTCTAAGTAGATACAGAGTAAGCATGTCCTTTTGAGTCATCAGTGATGCAATGCTTTGGTGGGTGGTTCTAGCAACGTCAGTTAATTGGTGTGATTCTATCGACAATCTATAGACAATCATCACACCTGGGAGTGTTTCCATAGTTCCCATAGCAGCATCTCGCTCCCTACACAGGGAACCAAAGTTACATAATATAACTGAGATGTTTTCCCATTTATGCGAGCCTGCAAGGACAGCAGAATAGAAATGCAGCATATTACATTTAAACTTAATATTCTGGAATATTTCCCAGAGCAATATATTCAAAAATAAAAATGTATAGTGTGGTTTATCTCATGTTTATCTTCACATTTACATTTACATTTACATTTACGTTTATTCATTTAACAGACACTTTTATCCAAAGCGACTTACAATTGGGGAATACATCAAGCGATTCATCTTAAAGAGGCAAATAGACACAGGGAGTGCTTGTAATACCAAGGGCCAGTTTTACTAAACAGGGCAAATTAGCACGAGAGTACGATTCCAAAACAGCACAGATGGGTGTGGAAATTTCTGCAGATGATTTACTAACAACTCGCAAATTAAATAACACAGACACAACATCTAATTTACATATTGACCAACGCAGTATACCAAGCGCAGCACAAATTAGAGCAGTAGCAAATAAAGAATAAATAAATAAAGAAGCCACTGTACATTGAAAATAACCGGAGGCCAAAAAATGAAACTAGAAGTTGAAAGAAGTTTTGATAGACCTGGTATTTCATGACTCTAGTTGAGGGTTCCAAGTTGTCTTTTATTTCCTGAAGCAAATTAAAAATGACAAGGCTTGGCAAACGATATTTTCGTGATTTTCTTGCACTCCAAATAAATTAATACGTGTGAAAAAAATCCTCTCCCTTCTACCATGCGCTCTCTCTCTTCTCTGCGGTGCCTCCTCCTAGCAACAATAATAGCAGCCATTTCAAAAGCAAAATAGTTTAAGACATGCTTTTTTGGGCGTTAAATAATGGCGCAAATACCAGTAATTTGACGAGTGCAAATGTTAGTAAATCTCGTTGTGTGATTCATTTGAATACTCTCCTCCCATAAATTTTGCGTCTGAAAGGGAAACTCCTACAAATACATATTCAATAAGGTCAGGCGCAAAAATAACTGTGTCCACGCCTTTTCAGTGCTAATTCGTCACTGCATGTCTTTAGTAAAATCTGACAGTACTATTTTAACGCCAAAAGACGGTTTGCACTAGGGCAAGCTGTTAGTAAAACTGGCCCCAAGTATCAGGCATTGTTCAAATACAAGTACATGTACAAGACAGGGAAAGATTAAGGAAAGAGAAAAAGGTTTTTTGTTTGTTTGTTTGTTTTTTTAATAGGATAATACAGTACATACCTCTGTTTAAGGAGTAGAATTTGTATACAATATTTTTTTCATGGCTGCAGAGTTGTTGTTTCATATTAGGTAAATTAGATGTAATAGACAACAGTTACTGGACAGTTTATTTTATATTTAAAAAAACAAAAATATGCTTTACAGTGCAGAATGCAGTGCAGCAATCTTTTTCTCACACACATATATTATACACACATACACAGACACGTAAGCATGGTGGGCAACTTTCTTCTGGTGTTTTTCAGAATCAGAAGAAAGGTCTCTTTACTGTCTTAAAGAGATAACTAGGTTACCAGTAACTAGGTTATTGTAACCAAGTAGGCCTATAAGGCCCTCAAATACTGAATATTACAGGGGTTTTTTTGTTGTTGTTGTTGTTGTTGTTGTTGTGGTTTTTTACAATTGCTAAGACAGATTTCTCAATACTTTTCAATTTTTCAAAACATTTCACACAGCTCTTATAACCAACTTTCATCTTGGCACAGCAGTTAATTCCTCAACACTATAGGTTTTCAACCAACAAACACACAGCATTATACATTGTTTTCTTTCATAAAATTTCATAACTGCAGTAAATGTTACATGATCCATGTTTACATTACAGGAAAGTTATTCCTATTTTGGCTCCTTTTGTACAGATGGTAATGTAATTGAAAGACTAACGCTTGTGTAGCTGTTCAGCTAATTCTAATTGTTTTGATAGTATTTCATTTTTTTTTTAGATTCAGAATATATTTCAATATGGTATTACTGTAGAAATATAGCAAAATTCTGTCTTATTCATTTTTGTATTACATTAGATTTTGAAATTAAGTTTAACAGTTTTGAAAAGAGTATTTAAACATGCAAACTGGCCTGAGTGAGAAAAGAATTAATGTCATTTGAAAGTAGTAGTCATCCATTTTGTGCCAAAGCAATGATAAATGATTCACAGTTTAGCCCACATAGACTGATGTTGTGTTTACTGTGTGAAGAGTTTTGAAAAAGTTACCTAAGTAATGACAAATGTGTCGTAGCAATCGTAAAAAGAAAAAAAATGCTGTAAGAAATGGCAACACATTTACATTTAAACACAGGTTGGAAATACATTTATCACAGGATGGAAACTGTTTGAAATATTTCAACCAAGATTTGGAACCATGTCTGTTTGTGGAAGTATGTTCTTCAATTAGATTCCATAATACATGCACTGCAAACAAGGACCATAATGCTCTTCTTTTTTTCTACATTCTACTGCTGTTGAACACAACAAAGTCCTGCCTCTCATTACATAACATGGATTAACATTCAAGCCCCCACTCATGACCTTAATGTGCATGCTGAAACAATGGAATTTCTGTTTCAGACACCATACTGTTAATAACAGAGATTTTTGTATTTTTATTTATTTATTTATTTAAATGACTCTAAGATAATTTCAATAAGAACAATCCAACTTTTTCCTGAACACGGAAGTCTCGTCCGCCTCATAACGGAAAAATGCTTTAGATTTCCGGTCTCTGGTGTTTCTAGTCAAATTAACACATATTTTAATCTGCACACATTTATATATTTAGTTATATTTAAAAAGTTTTGGTTTAAAATATTCAGTCAATCTTTTTTACCCCATTTTAACATGGACTTCTAAGGAGACCGGAACACAAGAGCATCCAAAAGGAAGTTAGAATCCATCATGGTGGTGCTCATCGGTTACTCAGGAAAAAGGTGGATAAAAGATAGATAATAGAACAATAAGAGATTAATATGAATCACAAGCCACAGAAAGATAGAGTAGTTATAAACAAGGAATAGAGTTAGATGGGGAAGATGTTCCCCTAAAGAACAAACTGTACCATACATAGAAATAAGTTTAGCATGTGCTCGATTTTGCATCAACCAATGTGTTAAGGGAAATAAACAAAAACTTTTGCCAATTTAGCTGTCATCAAAACACAAAATGTAAAATTATTCAAAGAAGGGTAAGATGGCCCATTATTAGAGATGAATCAGTATGAAAATTTCACGGTTACAGTGACCAAAATGATCACAATTACCAATATTATCACGGTATTGTTAAAATTTGCTGGAAAAAATTCAAAAAGTAAACTCGCTGATCAAGCTGAATGTTTTCAAGAACTCTGCTTTGTTTGGTTTCCGTTTCCGGTGTGAGTACGCTGTGCGCGTTTGGCTGCCGCTTCAGACCGGAATGTTTGTCTGTTTTGTCTTGTTTAAATGTGATTTTACGTCTACACACTTATAAATGGACTCGGACTTCAACTGGACATTTCATGCTGCAGTTCTCGTTGGAGCGCAGAAGCGGTGTGCCCACTATGGCCGCTTTGTAACTGTGTTTCATCCGGCTACCGGAACCCGCCGGCCTGCCTACCTGGCGGTGTTTGTGGTGAGTGCTGCGGGTGGAGTGCCTGCGTCGCTGGCCAGGGAGTGTCTTGCGGCGTGGTGGACTGCGTTGTGGGTTTCCCGCTTGCCATTTAGAGGGTCTGCTTCACGCTCCTTCGGGCTCTGTGGTGGACGAGTCGTCGAGGTTCCGCTTGCCTTGGGTCCTGGAGTTTGCACTCCTTTGGACTCTGTGGCGTTTGGAGTGCAGTGTGACTCTGGTTGCTTGGTGTGCTGATCCATGAGGGACTATTGGTTGCTGCATTTGACTCTACTGCTCCTGCTGCATGGACTCTTGGTCATATATTTCTCACTCTGGACTATATGTTTTCTGATACTATGATTGTCTGTGATGTTTGTTACTGTATTGTTTTCTTCTTTTTTGTAAGCGCTTTGAGCTCTGGAAAAGCGCTATATAAATTAAACTTATTATTATTATTATTATTAAGTGAATTAATTTCACCAAGTCCTGTCAAAAACCAACAAACAACAAATAAAATTAGCCGCACTATGTACTTTTTGTTTGCATAAACATTAAAATGATAACATTAAAAACAATGGCCCAATTTTAAACTCCTCTCTATATATATGTATGTATGTATGTATGTGTGTATATATACACACACTGAACAAAATTATAAACGCAACACTTTTGTTTTTGCCCCCATTTTTCATGAGCTGAACTCAAAGATCTAAGACTTTTTCTATGTACACAAAAGGCCTATTTCTCTCAAATATTGTTCACAAATCTGTCTAAATCTGTGTTAGTGAGCACTTCTCCTTTGCCGAGATAATCCATCCACCTCACAGGTGTGGCATATCAAGATGCTGATTAGACAGCATGATTATTGCACAGGTGTGCCTTAGGCTGGCCACAATAAAATGCCGCTCTAAAATGTGCAGTTTTACTCTATTGGGGGGGTTCGGGGGGTGATTAAACATAATCATCACAGATATTTGTGCAAAACACTATTTAAACCTAAACAGGATCTGGCCGATTTATAAGCCTTTTAAACTAGTGATGTAAAATCACAGTATTGCTACCTGTCTGAAAAAGTAGATGGTACTTTTTAAAAAATTTAACTAAACTAAAGCTATTTAGGGGGGCAATACCTTAAAGGGATAGTTCACCCAAAAATGAAAATTCTGTCATTAATTAATCACACTCATGTCGTTCCAAACCCGTAAGACCATTGATTTCTTCTCTTCCGGGTCAGTCTCCGCTGCCATTCATGCGTGTACATTCCTCTGCTTGTAAACAAGGCGCAGGCATGCGTATTCTACGTCAGAACGCTAGCTCCTGCATCAGCAGCACCACACATGCATCATGATACTCTTGTGAATGCACAGCAGAGAATAACACAGAAGAGAACTATCCCTTTAATATTGTTTAGTTTGACTAATGCCAGAAACACACTACATGATTTTCAGTTGTTGGAACACTGTTCCTTCTTACACCACACAACTGTCTGGGGTGCCATTTGCTGTTGTGTGCTCACTACACAACGTATCAGTGACAGGGGATCAAACATTACACAACTTTTCAATGGGAGGAATGATTGAAAACTCTGTCTGGTCTACAAACTATGTTTCAAAACCAAACACATACAAGAAGTGATGCAGGAAATAACGTTTATTTCCACATTTCACACTTCAGGACTCACAGACAGGTCAAGATATTTAGCATGCTAAATTTCTTAACAGCATCAGTGATGAATCAATTCTTCTCTCAGACTGCTGATCTTGCTGATAATTCACACTACATGATTGTTAAAGTGCCCCTATTATGGATTATGAAAGGTTCATATTTTGGTTTTAGGAGTCCCCAACAACAGGTTGACATGCATACAAGGTCAAAAAACACTTTCATTTTCTTATATTATGCATTTATTTTTACCTTATTTGCTCAACGACTCCCAAATGATTCGTTCAACGATTCATTTTTCCAAACCCCTCCTTTGCGTGACACTAATCTGCGGTGATTGGTCGATTGAATTTAAAGCAGTGTTTGTGAGTTTTTAACGCTCCGAAAGCGGCACCTAGTGGCAAAGAATGAATTTGCATTTTCATTCAGACCAACGCGAAAATCCAAGCCTGCGTCCCAATGTGCATACTATCCATCCTAAATTCTATGTGATATTAGTCATTTTCAATACTATTTAGGGTAGATAGGGTGGATAGTATGCACATTTGGATACAGAGCAAGTTTTCCCAGGTCTGCGCACGCAACAAGTGGGCGGGCAATATGCTAATGTTTCATGTTGATGTCAACATGAAACGGCTTGGGATTCGTTTTAAAAACGACTCGTTTCAATGATTCAGAGTCGACTCTTTCTTTTGAGAGACAATAACTTTATACACGGTGCACCTTCAGATTTAAAACTTTGCAGGATATTTTCATTCGCTTAGAGCTGTGTTACACACTGCATGAAAGGTAATCTTCGAAAAAACAATAATAGGGGCACTTTAAGGCCCGTTCACACCAAGAACGATATACGGAACGAACGACTATAAAGAAAACTATAAAGATAACGATATTAGCATCCACACCAGTGAACGATGTCATCTGTTTGTCTGCCACTTTAAACTAGAGGTCTGCGCGGGACTGTTTTTTAAGTCCCGCTCCCGCGAGGTTATATCCTGCACCCGCCCGCTCCCGCTATATTTTCACTCTTTGTTCACCCACTGTCCGTTTTGAATAATTTTCTTCCCGACCCGACCGTTCCCGCTAAATTAGATCTCATTTCCAGAATCACACATTTAAATTTCCTTTACTGAAAGAAAGAGAGAGAGGCTGACAAATAAGAGTGTATTCTGCACAAAATTGCTTTTATTTTATTCGTCTTGTCAAGAGTCTTTTATTGACAGCAAAATGTTAAACAAATTTTGTTAAACGATAAAATTCGTTTAACATTTTGTTGCCAGCACAGTAGGGGGAAAAAGTGTCACAGAAAATAAACATGTAAAAAAAAAAAAAATGTATTCCTTATTTTTATTTGTCTTGTCAGGATACAATTCCTTTAACATTTACAACACAATAGGAACAAGTGTTGCAGAGAAAAAAAAAAATGTAGGTTGTACAAAAATGGCCTATAATTTTATTGGTCTTGTCAAAATACTAAATTCGACTAAACATCAGAAATTCATACTAAATTCTTACTAACATCTTGCTGTAAACAGTAGCCTAGGAAAAGTGTCACAGAAGAAAAATAAATAAATTCGACATCTAAAATTATAGGCTAAACAAAATATCAAGAAAACCAAGTTGAACGTTCTTCAGGGACAGCGCATCCACACTTTGCTCCATCTTTATTCTGCTCTGTCACTCATCGGCAGCTTGCCTGTTCTGTCTGCGGGCCATATATTCACCACTGGTAGGCTAGCCTGCTCTGAGCAACATTATGCACATGCTGCGCACAGACCCCGTAAATAAAACGAAGCACTGGTTCATGCGTGCAGCGTGTGCATGACAGTCTAGTGCAGGCTGTACCTGTGCGTGAATAAAGCACAGATATGCTGTTCTGAAAGGACCTCGGGAACGGGATATTGTTAGACCGCCCGCTCCCGTTCAAATTGCACCAGAGTTACCGACCGCTGCCGCGTTGTATTCGGGAATTTAATCCCGCGCCGCAAGAAATCTGGTCGGGTCCCGCGGTTCCCGCGGTACAGCCACGGGAATGCAGACCTCTACTTTAAACTCTCGAGCTTGTTATAGCAGCATTGATTCTGATTGGCTGTCAAAGTTTTTATTGTTCATCAGCTGGAAAAAAACTTTAAAGTGATTCCAACGATATCGTTTCTCTGTGCCTTTATCGTTATAGCTGTGGTTTAGACTTTGCTATTCTTTAATATTGAGAACAATTTTTAGAACTGTATCTTTATCGTTATCTTTATAGTAGGGCTGTCAAGTTATTAATCGCGATTAATCGCATCCGAAATAAAAGTTTTTGTTTACATAATATATGTATGTGTACTGTGTATATTTATTATGTATATATAAATACAAACACATGCATATGTATTTTGAAAATATTTACATGTATATACATTTTATATATTTATATTCTTATATTTTATATTATATATTTAATATATAAACAACATATTTTTCTTAAATATATACATGAATGTGTTTGTACTTATATATACAAAATTAATATAAACAGTACACACACATATATTATGTAAACAAAAACTTTTATTTCGGATGCGATTAATCGCGATTAATAACTTGACAGCCCTACTTTATAGTTATCGTACTTAGTGTGAACGGGCCTTTACTCATGTGACCGAGCAACAATTTGTCCCTAATTTTAGATTTCCTAGATTTTAGATTTCCTCAAAACTGTTGGTAAGTGATAATCGGGGCTAAAACTGTTCAATGTGTACCAGCCATTCTGTGTATGTAAGTACTATTTGTAACAACATGAAGGAAGAAACTTACAGCATGCTTATACTTTTACTAATACTTTTAATATATTTAATATTTTTTGTAATTTAAAAAGTTTTGTTCTCACTAGTTCATGTAGTATGAACTAATAATGAGCTATTGTGTGTGTATCCATTAATAATAAACATGATTAATTGGTGTTTTTTTATATTGCTGTTTTCAAATATTGTGCATTGTACATCATTACATATTATATATGAAATAAAATGTGAAAATTTGATAAAATAAAATTACACATATAGGTAGTGCATGTCTGTATGAGCTCCACCCATTTTGACCTAAAACTGCTGGCCTGGCGCTGCTGTCCTGAAACTTCTGTGGTGTATGGCTCTGTGGTTCTGCTGTTAGTTAGTATTGGATAGGATGAGCTCTGCAGTGGGCAAAACCATATGGATTTCAAGCCAGTTCAATGAATCAATCCCTTGATGCCTTCATCGAACACTTCAAAAAAGTCTTCTGTCATCCAATCAGATACTCATCAATCCATCACCCGCTCAATCGTTTAAGCCAGCATTTTTCAATGGGGATGGTGCTGAACATTGAGGGGTGCTGGAAGCAATATCTTTGAAAGGGGGAAGTTGAGGTGTTCTTGTGGGACATTTGTTTGAGATGAGTTTACACCAGATGAGATTTGCAAAGAGATGAGCTGAATCATTATAACTAATTGCAAAAGGAATATGGTTTGCAACATTCCAACACCTTGTCTACATTGTATGCATCTAATTTTCCAAATCCAATGTCCTGTTGCTTTATAGCAAGAGTGTGGAGTAGGTCAGAAGTAGAAAGGGGAGTCTGTTTATTACGTGTGTTTGGTTAAAGACCAACTGATTATAATGAGTTATGTGGTTTTGGTGTCATGAGCCGGCTTTGACTTTTTTTCCCTTTCTTCCTTTTCGCTCATTCTCTGTTCTACACGCCTACTAAGACTGAGCTGTTTTCCATTGCAATCAGTGCTTGTGCTGACTGAGATGGCACCTGTTTTCTCTTTTCTCTGATTTTCTCCTCTATTTCTCTCTGCGTCCTTTTAGGCTTTTTGTCAAATTATTGTTGGTTACTGACTGATCGTTCTAAGGTTCTCCAGGCTTCTTTTCTAATCTAAGTCAGTTCCAGTGCAGTCCAGTCCTGTCTAGTCTTGTCGTATCCTGTGCTTCATACCTGTTCTCTGCCCAGTCATCCTGCTGCAGATAAATATTGTTCCTGCCGCTGAGTGCGGGAAAGAGCCTGCTGGTTGGGGACTGCACTAGTCACACTCCACCTGCCCACTGCCTGGATTTCTGAATACTGCACCCAAGACTTCATGCTGAAATGCTTTTTCACCTGAGTTTGTATCCAGCTCTGCACCTGCCAAGTTTGGCTGAAGAACGGCCAACTGCCAATGTCTCCTTTTGTTAATAAACTATTTGCATTTACCTGTCTTTACCCTTGGGTCCAGATTTTATGCTGTGACATTTGGTGCACGTCAACTTCATAAATGAAGTCTTCAGGGAATACCTGCATCACTTCATGCTAATCCACCTTGTTCTCTCCATGCAACCTAACAAAGCACCTCAGACTTGTCACCCTGGCACTCAAGAAACTGCAAGAACACTGTTCCTCATGGCTGAGAAGAGTTATTTTCATCAACCATCAGTACAATTCCTTGGCTACAACATCAGACCTGAGGGTGTGCAGATGGACTCAGAAAAGTAGCAGCATTCAAAACCTGGTCCTTCCTAGTACTGGGAAGGATCTTCAATGCTTTCTTGGCTTTACCAATTTCTATAGAAGATTCATTTGTAACAGCATGATTATTGCTCTGTTAACCTTCCTCTTTTAATCTAAGCCCAACTTTCTGTCTTGGAATATGGAAGCCTGCTACAGATTCTAACACCTCAAGAATGCCTATATAAGTGTCCCTTTCCACGTCTATCCCAATCCAGCTCTCCCCTTCATCATAGAAATTAACACATCCACCACATCACAGGAGAAGTTTTAACTGAGTGGCAGGGGAATACAGCTAAGCTTCATCCATGTGTCTTCTCATATAAACTCACCTCAGTGGCACAAAACTGATGATATCATCAACCAAGAGCTCTGTGTGATTTCCCCTTACCACTCATCATGGACCATCATAACCTTGAATAACACAGAGAACTGAGACAGTAGGACCTCACCAGGCCTGGTGGCCCTTGTTCTTTACCAGATTCATCTTAATTGTCACCTGAATGCATTCCTCCTCTTACACCTCTATTTGAGAACCAGACATATTCCTTCCTCCTTCCATGGTTGTCAGTGCCCTCAGTGGGTAAGATCCATAAAACAATCTATTACTCATTTTATTGTTTCTTATTTTTAGTACTACTAAATAAAGTACTATTTAGTTCAATACACATAGTTACATGAACAACCAGACCGAATTACTCTGACTTAAGTCAAGAGAGATATATTTTTGATACTATGTATATATATATATATATATATATATATATATATATATATATATATATGTAGGTGGAAAGTGAACCAACTCCAAGGTAAGGCTAAAAGTAGCCTATTGTTAGGCCCAATCCCAAATCTATTTTCTATCCCTTCCCCTACTCCTACCCCTACGCCTAACACTTCCCCTTGTCCCTTGAAACTGAGTGTCAAGGGGTAGGGGTGGAAATAGTTCCCTAAGAAATGGGACACCACTACTATACCGTCAACCTGTTAACCCGCACCAGGACGATCTCGCACCGAACGCTCTTTGTTTGCACATGTCATTGTTTAAGAACAGAATAAATGAAACATGACAAAGTTAATCTTGACAAACTATATATCATTCTGAAGGTCTAAGCCTCAAGCATCAACGATAGATCGCTGTTTTCCGATGGAAAGCTTATAAGGAATGTATTTGCTAAATTTGTGTAAGCAGTACACATCAAAACATCCATAATAAAAAAGCAGTATGTACCATTATCACTGTAATAATGAGTCACAAACGCATCCACTGCTGAAATCCCGGTTTAGTTAGAAAGATAAGGGTCCACAGAACAACATCCCATCGAGCACTTTTAGTCCAACGAAACAATAACGTTGTAATATGGATCGATATTCCTTTGTTTACATTTCATTTCTTCGGGAGAGTTATTGTTTGTGTCCGTTATGGAATAAATTATGCTCAAAAACAGCATCTTGGTGGAAAAACAACAACATGGTTTTGTAGCACGCAGTGTCACAAACAGAATGAGACCATCCAAAAAAAAAAAAAAAGTCACAGATCCGCGGAATATAGTTTATTTGAATTTGGCGCTCTCTCGTGACAGTGCGTGACGCACGCTGTGACGCAGCTGTCATCTGAGGGGGGCGTAACTTAGCGATCGCCTTTTTGCACAAATAATTATTTTTCTTTTTTTTTTCTTCAACATTTTTCATATGTGTGTGTGTGTGCTTTGGGAAACGTGGCTGTATCTGCGTTATTACCATCTCTATGAACGCACATTAGCGTGTGATTACCGACTGTATGAGAGCTATCAATGTGAAGCTGTCAATGCTCGGCTATTATTGAATATATAGCCCATCTGTATCGATTATCATCTGTATCGACGCCCATCAGCGTGTGATTACTGACTGCAATCAGTGTGAATGTCTGGCAATATCAGTGTATGTCTGGCAGTCAGAGTATGTACTTGAGTATGTACTACATACAAAGCAATTTTTTTCTATTTTTTTTTCCTTTTTTATTACTCAGTTATTTTTGTATTTTTTAGTGCTCAAATAAATCACTTATATGGTGTCTAAAATTCTGTCTATTATTTTATAATTGGAAAAACTATGCAGGAGTATTTATAATGACTAAAATAGTTTGTATAATTCTGCAATATATTTGGTGGTTGTTTTTCCTCAAATGGGGGGGGGACTTTCAACCCATTACTTTTCTGGATTGCTCCAGGACTTATTTCATGTATTTGTATATGAAATAAAAAAAACATTCAGTGTGGAAAAACATTTTTCAAGGCACGTCAGTGTCTATAACTTTTTATCTTTTTGAGCATTATCAACTCTGGATGGTGGATAGTAAAGCCTAGAGTGTCTTCTTTCCAAAGATACCTAAATTGTGTGTGTAGCACACTGTTGTCAGGAACCATCATTCATGTCAGAATCATTTTAATTTAGGTAGGTCATTTTCACCTGTGAGGCCCAAAATGGGGGGTGCTGGCTAACAGGTTAAACGTCATCATATGTCATCTAACTCCTACAATACACAAACCTTTACTGGTGTGCATTAGACCCTTTAATTACCGTTCTATATTAATGTGCTGCTTACTGACACACACACACACACACACACACACATATACATATATATATATATATATATATCTCAGACTCACTCGTTGTAGAGAGACGCACAGACGCACATACAGTACGCGCAACGTTCTTCTCTCTCTCTCTCTCTCTATCTCTCTCTCTCTCAAATTGGCCATATTTGAGAAAAAATGTTTAGCGATTTCTAATTATTGGGGGGACAAGTCACCCTCAGTGTCTATTGTGGTTATCACCCTGCTCAGACATGTTGTGGCACTATCGTGCAGTCAGCAATGGTTTAACATTAGCAAACTTTAGCGATATTTTGCAAACATTTCTTTGAATAACATGACCGTAAATATGAACACACGATTGAATGTAACAAAACAAATGATTATTTTTCATTAAAATCTTTATTGATGCCAAAAATGCTTACATTTATGGTTATTTTTGTTCGCTCGGGCAGCCATTGCCGCTGTAGCTGGTGTATGCTGAAATAATTCTCGTACCCCTTCGTTTGAAGTGTGTTCCTGAAAAATCTTCGTTTGAAGGGCTATCTGGCCCTTCCCACAACCCCTACCCCTCCAACCAAAAGAGAATCGAGACACCCTTGCCCCTTCACGTAAATGCGCGAAACAGAGGGATAGGGGAAAGGGGAAGAGCTAAGGGGTAGAAATGGGATTGGGCCTTAGTGTAATCTATTAATCAGTGCTTGAAGTGGCTGGTACACAGTATCCGCACTTCAGTATTTTAGTCTTTAGTGTACCTGCAATTTTTTGTGCATACCGGTGTAGTATTCTTTCGTTTTGCTCAACCAATCATACGTCAGAAGTGACGTGTTCTCTGTTCCTATTGGCTGTATTGCCTTTCAGTCTAGGTAATGCAGATTAGTCAGAGGTGACATTGTGTATTTGTTACTGGGAAATCACCTAGCTCTCGTGTTGCGTAAGTATTAATAAAGAACCACATGTTAAAACTGATTCTGCGTGCATCTAGAGCCTTCATGTACCGGTCATCCTCATAAAGCAAACACGACATGGTGTCAGAGTGAACGGATGATATATAGAAAGATGGATACTGCCGGAGTCTCAATGCCCTCGATGAACTGGGAAGCAACTAACCTGCCCGAGGCATGGCAAAAATTTCAACAGCACGCAGAGCTAATGTTCAGCAAGGCAAGGCAAGGTAAATTTTATTTATAGAGCACAAGTTTAACACAAACTTAGTTTCAGTCTAGGTAATGCAGATTAGTCGAAAGTGACATTGTGTATTTGTTACTGGGAAATCAGCTAGCTCTCATGTTGCATAAGTGTTAATAAAGAACCACATGTTAAAACTGATTCTGCTTGCATCTAGAGCCTTTATGTACCGGTCATCCTCATAAAGCAAATATGACAACCGGCACTTCTGACATGTTGCTGGTACTCAGAGTCAAAGCGTCAGTGTCTGGGTGATTAGAAATGACACTAGGCTATATAAATCACACTACCAGGAGGGGTCAACTCATCTCGACAATTCACGTGAACGAATGCAATCGCATTCAGTCTACCTCATGTGTGGCTTTAGAGTCAGGGGAAGTGCGCAGAGTAGTAGAATAATAATTAATTATTGATTACTAATTGGAATCAGCACTTTAGAACAAAAATAACACCTTAAAAATCAAAAGAAGCCGGCTTTTGCGATCACAGCATTTTAAACCGGTAAACTGGAAAGTCCAAGGATCCAGTAAGCATATTCAAACAGTAAGTTCAAAATAGCGCTAATGCAAAGAAAACACGGACACTTTCATCAGAGATTGTGGCTAGAATAGTGACTTACATCCATATGTCAGTAAATTATATTTTTCAGCATGTATTTGGCTTAAAAGCAAGACTGTTTTATAATGGATGCTGGCTGAAGGTGTTTTAGATTATGCGGTGGTCAGAGGTTTAGGGATTCTGAATGGATCCAGTCAAGTCAAGGCAGGAGATTTAGTGGTCTTTGGTGTCTCCCTGTGGTCCTGTTTGGTATCGCAGCTTGACTTGTACTAATTGTATTGAAAATTTTATTTAATTATTGATTGATATATTGTGGCACTATTCATACATTGTGAATTATTAAAAAGTACTTATGTATTTAATATAAATAAATAACTATATGGGGGGTGAGTACTGGCACTTCTTTTTTTTCCAATTCAAGCACTGCTATTAACTGCAAAACATCATAAACCAAACTTTTTAGGCAAGTACCACATATGGGTGTCATATAGGCTAATAAAATATTTTTATTGGACTGTATTTAATGTGATCACAATTTAATAAAAACATTGTAAGTTGTTAATTATAATGTTTTCATTTACATGGTTATTCAAACAGTGAATAAATTATATACAGAAAGTGAGCAAAGAACATAATCCCTAATCTATTGCGAGTTTAAGCACTAAAAAAAAAACTGTCGTTATAATCACTAAAGCTGTATGTACATCTGCACTTTGTTGTTTAAGATGAGAGAATTTGCAAATCCCCAATGAAGCCTCTGATTGGCCATTGCATTCACAAACTCAACAGAATTTTGTGTGATTGGTTATAATGCGCAACGCTGTTGTCACGGGCTGAGCTACTGTGAAGGAGCAAGGAACGAGGAAACGTGGAGTAGCTTCAAGCAAACAGTCTTTAATAAACATCCATGGGATTACACGTGCAGGCAGGAACACACATAGCACAAACACAGAAGACATTTAACAGTGGATGCAGGAGACTGGAAACACTGGGCTTAAGAAACAGAGGTCAAACAAGGCAATCAAACACAGGTGGAACTGATAATTACAATGAGGACAGGAACAGGCAGAAAACCAAACATGAGAATGACAAGACACTAAACAGGAACATACACACGACAGCTGTATACAAAATGCATACAAAGAAGTAAGGTGCAACATGAGCAGATCTTAATGCTACAATTGACACAATTCCCTACACTCTGCCCATGTGTATATCGGTATTGATCAAAGCAATACAACATTGCAGTAGGTTTGATCTTTATAAATTAGCTGTTTATGATACTCCTGTACAGATAATAAACCACCCTTAATAAATTTGAAAAGGTTTCTCTTCGCCTGTTGTCGTAACACACAAGCAGACTTGATGACATAGTAAAGTGATACTGACAGCTGATAATTGAAGGTGACCTTCAATTATCAGAAGGGGATAATTTAATGTAGGCTTTTACATTTTTTTGCATCCAAGTTATGCACATTAGTGGGTAAGCTGATTAAAGTTGAACTTAAATTGATTAAAATGTAACTGCTTGTGGGTATAATGTATTAGATGTTTCTACATATCTGATGAAATTTTGAAAAGTATTATTGCTGAGACTCACATTTTAAATGTGCAAATTTATTGCACGTGTTGCTAATGCAGTACCACATAACTAAATGTTGAACACACTGTGAATTTATCATTAATATGAATGAATGCATGCTCATGTCTGTGTTAATGTCCGCAGTATTTATCACCCTGTGTAGGCTATCATGTATATCTCAGGTATGTCATTATGCGTTTATGTTTATTATTTATTTATTGTTTGTTATTTTGTTATCATATGATTGTTATACAGGTTATCTTATTTCAAGGTTCAAGAGAACATGGGTATTGCTGCTGTGGTCTGTGTTAGTGTCTGCATTGTTTATCACCCTGTGCATCCTGTATAAGCAGTGATGCATCAACAAGAAGATAAACTGTGACTTTGTATGCATCCATTATTTGATTCTAGACCTGTGATGGATATGTCAGATGAATGACCATTATACTGATGCCTGAACTGTTGCACTTGGTAAAAATAAGCTGTAAAGTGAACCAGGCTTTATGCCAATAGTCAAAAGACTGGCTCCGTGACACCAATCTATAGTTTAAAGCAAGGGTGCCCAATCCTGTTCTTGGAGATCTAGGCACTAGGACACTGTATATCAATGGAAATGTGGCTATCACATCCAGAGACAGCTGCTAAGATCAAAGCCAGAAAAACTGATCTTGGGCATCTATGCAATGCAATGGCATATCTTAACTAGGGATGGGTACCGAGACTCGGTATTTAATCGGTCCGGGTGCTAAATTATGAAAGACCGGAGTATCGATAAGCTCTGACGTTAACGGTTCTGCTATCGGTACTGGATAAATTAAGAAAATACACATACATTTATTATTGTTATATAGACATTATTTTGCAAATTATCTCTCTCCAAAGTCGCCAGCTGTTTATATTCTGCAATAATATTAGGACATTTGTCTGATGCATTTTTGCTATACGCTACAGAGTGCACAAGGTGAAAGCCCTGTTTAATTATGATGATGATAGAGAGGAGAGAATTAAACATTCAAACGTCTGCTTACACTTAAGGCTGTGATATAAAGGCAATTGTATTGTTGATTTTGATTTTGGCTTTTAAGGATCATAAAAAGAAGATATGAGGTAAAGCTATTACAAAGTATCCGTGTTGTGTCTTGCACAACTTTCCCTTTACAGCAGCGCACATTCGTTCCTCACTAAAACCCAAACTTAACGTCAGAATAAGCACAATCGGTGATTGTTATAAAATGCAGTCTTTACTGTTGCTAAAATTGTGGGTAGGGCTGGATAATAATTCAATGTCATTATGTATCGTGATATAATTTTTTTCATTAACGGTGATATGATTTTTAAACACATTTCCAATATTTCGATATACATTATTAGTGTTTCCCATACATTGATTTATTTGAGGTGTTTGACTTCGTTGAATAAACATGAGCACTACACGTTTCAAAATCAAAAGGCAGCGTGGGTGTTTTATATGAATGTATCTCTAAAGGGAACCGTCTGTCTTCAGAAAAGTTTTGATGGCATTTTCATTTTATTTGATAAAGTAGCGTTCATCAGCGATGCTGATTTGATTGCAGCCATTACTGGGGAAACCGCTAGTTCTACTGCTCTCAAAGCGCCTCCAGCTGGCAGAGAATCAGTTTGCATTTTCAATAATAAACACGATTTATGTCTTGGACGTGAACAGCTGAGAGAAAATCCGATGTGTGTCAATATACTATATGCAGTAACCCTCTGAATATTGGGCCATCAACAAAATGCAAAGAGAAAATAACTCACAGCTCTTAATCTGAATAACTACTTTAATAAGCATTAATCTATCAAATTATACAGTGAAAACTATGCAGTGTTATTTTACTATTGGTTATTTTATATTAGATTTCTTTAGTAGGCTGCTTACCTGAACAGTAATGGTAGTAGACCTCCATTAAAAAATTAAAGCACTGTTTATTTCATTTGTTTTTTAATAAATATTCGTAAGTTTGTTTTACTTTTTTTCATTGTTTATGTTCTTACTGTATCTTATCTTATGTACATAAAACACCTCTGTGATTAGGCATATATTGGAATTGTACAGAGACATATACCGCCATCAAGATGAAGTCTTTCAAGGGAATCCATGGTTATTAGATCAAGACAATGCCAGGTCTCATTCTGCATGTGCTACAACAGCGTGGTTTCCTAGACACATGCAGATGTGACTGACTGGTCAGCAGATCTGTCTCCTATTGAAAATGTATGTCCAAAAAAAAAAAGGGTATGTATGTCCAATCACATAAAATTTCTTTGTACTTTAGTCAATTAATTAAAGGTTAAAGAGAATGAACAAATAACATATTCTTGATTTTATGGCATTTCACAAAACATCCCAACTTTTCTGGAATTGGGGTTGTAACATGCACAGTTAATCATGAACAATAAGACGAAGAATGTGTATTGAGAAATAAACAGGGTCAGAAAGTACATTTTAATTTAATTTGAATTTAATACTCAGGTTAAAGGTTTAGATAAAACCCCAGTTAGAATATTTAATTCCAATATAGTCCTGTCTGGCATGTACCGTAATTCATCACCTCCCTCTAACAAGAAAATACCTGCTCATAGGTGTGGTACTTTGTGATGGATGTGACAGGAAACATAGTTGGGCGTAACTGGGTGTAGCATGTACACTTTCTGTAAATAGTACACCCAGTTACCAAGCCGTTTCGTTAGGTGTGGAAGAATAGCAACTTTTGTAAGAATAGAGCAAAACAGTGACAACCGACCTTTCCCAGTAGTGTTGGCAGTGTGGCTATGTTCAATATG
This sequence comes from Tor tambroides, assembly GCA_021397915.2. Classification (NCBI taxonomy): domain Eukaryota; kingdom Metazoa; phylum Chordata; class Actinopteri; order Cypriniformes; family Cyprinidae; genus Tor; species Tor tambroides. Next base: position 19,783 of record JAFVLL020029464.1, on the reverse strand, counting down.
GTATACTAATGTACTGCTTATTGCATAATGCACATTAAACACTGTGTGGTGTACACATTAGTCTGCTTTATATAAAGCGGGAAAAATAAGTATTGAACATGTCACCATTTTTCTCAGTAAATATATTTCTAAAGGTGCTGCTGACATGAAAATTTAACCAGATGTCGGTAAAAACCCAAGTAATCCATTCATACAAAGAAAACAAAACAAATAAGTTCAGAAATTAAGTTGTGTAATAAAATGGAATGACACAGGGAAAAAGTATTGAACACGCTTACTGAAATTTATTTAATACTTCGTACAAAAGCCTTTGTTGGTAACACCTTCAAGACGCCTACTGTATGGAGAAACTAGTCGCATACATTGCTCAGGTGAGATTTTGGCCCATTATTCCACACAAACAGTCTTCAAATCTTGAATGTTCCGTGGGTTTCTTCTATGAACTCTGATCTTTAGTTCTTTCAATAGAGTTTCTAATGGATTCAAGTCAGGTAATTGGCTGGGCCATTCTAGCAGCTTTATTTTCTTTCTCTGAAACCAATTGAGAGTTTCCTTGGCTATGTGTTTGGGATAACTGTCTTGCTGAAATGTCCACTCTCGTTTCATCTTCATCATCCTGGTAGATGGCAGCAGATTTTTATCAAGAATGTCTCGGTACATTTTTCCATTCATCTTTCCTTCAATTATATGAAGTCTGCCAGTGCTACACCATAATGTTTTTGGGGTGACGTGCAGTGCCATTTGATCTCCAAACATGGTGTGTATTATGGCATCCAAAGAGAATTTTGGTCTCATCTGACCAGATTATATTCACCCAGTATTTCACAGGCTTGTCTAAATGTTGTGCAGCAAACAAGCTTCAACATGCTTTTTCTTCAGCAATAGAGTCTTGCGTGGTGAACGTGCATACAGGCCACGGCGGTGGAGTGCATTACTTAATGTTTTCTTTGGAACAATTGTACCTTCTAATTCGGTTTATGGTGAAATGATGTTCTTTCCACTTCCGGATTATGGCCAGTGCCCACTTTAACATTCAGATGTTTAGAAATCCTTCTGTAACCAATGCCATTAGTATGTTTTGAAACAATAAGGTTGCGAAGGTCTTGAGAGAGCTCTTTGCTTTTACCCATCATGAGATGTTTCTTGTGTGAAAGCTTAGCAATAAGACACCTTTTTATAGGTCATCAGTTGGGACTGAAGCAGCTAATATTAATTTCCACTGACAAGGGGCAGTATTGCTTTTCTAATAGATTTCAGCTGGTGTCTTGGCTTTCCATGCCTTTTTTGCACCTTCCTTTCTTCATGTGTTCAATGCTTTTTTCCTGTGTCATTCCATGTTATTACACATAACTTAATTTCTGAACTTATTTGTTTTGTTTCCTTTGTATGTATGGATTACTTTGGTTGTTACTGACATCTGGTGAAAATTTCATGTCAACAGCACATTTAGAAATATATTTACTGAGAAAAATGGTGATGTGTTCAATACTTATTTTACTCGCTGTATGTCTACGAGAACAACATTTCTCTCTGTGCAGGCCTACATATGGTCAAACACACCTATTAATATGCTATTTATAATGTTGTCACATGTCCTCACTTTGTTGCATATTTAAGTCAGTGTGTTGTGTCCAGTTATCATCTTGGAAACAAAATTATCACTTTGCATTTTTAATAGCCTACTATTTTGTATATAAACATTTGAATTCTTGACATTCTGATTCCAATTATTAGAAAATATCAAGAAATTATTAGGAAAAAAGTCATGGCAAATATTATTTCCATTGCTTCAGCAAGCATTAACGTGTTCACCAGAAAAAAATAAATTTATATATATTTGGAATGAGATGAACGTTACAAAATGATGACAGAATTTTCATGATGGGTGAGCTATTCTGTTAATAACTTTAAGAGTTGTTTTAAGAGTTTGTGGTAGGTCTGTCTTAAAAGGTTTATAAGTTCTAACTAAAATTTTATACTATTCTAGAAATAAACCATTCCTTTAGATATTTCCCAGCGTTCCATAAGGTACCATTCACAGTGTGAATAACTGTAGTATGTCCAGTGGTCTATTTATGATGTACTATCTCATAGTGGGTATGCCTGAAGTCATGTTTTATTTTAGGTTTTTAGTTTTGTTCCATCACTGTTAATTTCCTTGCTGGATGACAAAATATTGCTGTAAGTGTGACATAGTCCTGTCATTCCTGATTTTGTAGAAAACTCTCTCCTTTCAAACTGCTATGATTTCAAAGAATGCTGGGCATGTTAGACTTGAAATTAATCCACCCTTATGATACCTTTTATTTTTCATATTTATGTTAACAGCTAATATCAGCAGCCGATACAGACAGAGCCATATCGCCTGACTGCAAGAAACAAAAAAAACAAAAAAAAAACCTCTTGTGTGGAGCTACTTTCCTTCATCAAGGATTTAAATCTGCTGTTAATAGTTAAACAGATACTCCCAAGCCTCTGTTACTAATTCTAAAACAGCACTTTAGAACTAGTAACGATGGCTTAGGCAGCTTCAGTGAAATTATTAGTGTATTGGTATTGTAACGGTGGTGGGCCCAATAACAGTTTAAATCATTACTTAACAACTAAATTAAAGAGTTCGGGCGCCAGACAGGAGTAGGCCTGTCAATATTTAAATAAACCCAGATAAGCTCTAAAAGCCACCGGTTACAAGGTTATAAATCAAAATAAGTCTACATTCTTTACCACAAAAATAAATAAATGAACAGAATAAAGGCACAAGCAAACAAGAGTTTTAGTTCAGAGTCCCATTATATTTTCATATACACTCAAAATAGAATTGTCCAACAAAAAATCAGTACATCACTGGAACCTCTTAACACCTTGTCAAAAGAGAGAAAGGGGAAAAGAAAGAGGGAAAAAAAACAAAAAAAAAACTGTTGCGAATATCGGGAGATGACGGTCCACTCTATTCCCGCATTCAATTCGGTAGATTCAAGAGTCCAGTTCTCATTGGTTATAACATCAAAGGAAATAAAAACAAATTCAAATAAGGTTAATAAAGGAACCTGTTCAGCTTATAATAGAAACTAATAAATATATATATATATATATATATATATATATATATATAAAAAAAAAAAAAAATCAATATACTCACACACCAAAGAACAATGAAGGTGTGTGGCGAAAGTAGTGTGAGCGAGGGGTGTGTATGTGCGTGCAGACGAAGCCAGCCAGCCGTACAGATGAGCCGCTACTCCCCAGATCGGCTTGGAACGCTGCTTTGAAGGACGAATTGGAGGATGTGAAGGAAGGTGCCCGGGCAACACACACTTTAGTCCCCTGTATCCGAACACACTCAGCACTGGTATCCTTAGCTTGGAGAAATCGTTCCTCAAAGCACTCCATCAATCACCCAGCACCATACAAAGCGTGCACTCGCAGATCAGATCACCCTGCGTCCTTTACCACAGATAATTGCGATCACCGTCGTCGTCGTCCTTCCTTCCCAAAACCACTCTTATTTTTTCCCTCTCCTTAAATACAATTACCTCACTTCCTTTCAAATTACGCTGCTGTTCCTATTTGTTGGCGGAGTCAATCAACAGGACGCGTCATGTGTTTTGATTTTCTAGCTCCGCCACATTCTCCCCCTCTAGAGAAAACAACCTCAGGTTGTTAAAAAAAATGCTCGTCTCAAAAACCACGAAACTCCTCATCTTCATCAGAGGACTCCTGGAAGATTTCCGGAAGTTTTTTCTTTCCAGGTGGTCTAATTCCTCAGCGGTGGGAAAGCATGGCTTCAGGTTGCACACATGGATGGTACGTACATCCTCACCCGTGACTTCTAATGCCACATAATAATTTAGTGGTCCTAGCTGTTTGATTATTCGATAGGGTCCTTTACATTTGTTGGCAAGTTTAGCACTAAAATGGTGAAGAGCACTTGACTGTGGAAAATTTCTCACCCATACACAAACTTTTTATTTATAGGTGGCATCTCTTCTGGTTTTGTTGTAGCTACAGAGCTGTTTTATTCATGCATTCTTGCTGCATTCTGTGGCTCTAGCTTGCGACTTGGATAGATGTTCTGTGACATCATAAAAGAGAGCAGTAGGAGACATATTTTGTCTATGCAGCAGTTTGTCCATTGGCCCCTGTAGTTTTCTTCCAAGCTGAAGCTCAGCAGGAGACATGCCAACGGTTTCTTGTACTGCCGAGTTGATGGCAAACCGTAGCTCAGGTAAGTGTTGATCCCATTTTTTATGATTGTCCCCCACATATGCTGGAATCATCTGTTTTAATGTTCTGTTTACCCGTTCTGTTAGGTTTGTCTGGGGATGGTATGCGGTAGTCATTTTCTGTGTGACTTTCCATTTAGCACAGATGTCTTGAAAGACAGCTGACATGAACTGTGTACCTCGGTCGGACAGAATGAAATCAGGTACCCCCTACCGAGTGAGGATTTCTTCTCTGAGGTGGGAAGCAACAGTTTGAGCAGTGGCATTTCACAAGGGGAATAATTAATTGAGAGTAATAATCTACAAACACTAGTAGATATTCATCTCTGTGAGAGCTGCAAGGCAGCGGACTCATGATGTCCACTCCCAACATCTTGTTTGGATGAGTGGTGGTGGTCTGTTGAATTTTCCCAGCAGGTTTGCGATTCTTATTTTTTCAAGGTTTGACATTCCATACACCTTTTCACATACTGTTTGACAGATGTCCACATGGCTGGCCAGAAGGCGACTTGATGCACTCTCTGGTAAGTTTTGTAAATTCCTAGGTGTCCACTTAACGGGTGTGCATGGTAATGTTGTAGAAGGTTGGGGATAAGGGTAGCAGGAACATAGATTCTATAATGCACTTGTCCATTTGCCAGATGAGTTCGATGATACAGTTTGTCTTCAATTATCTCATATTGGTCTTGCACAGAAGAATCTTTTTCTGCTAGCGACTGAAACAGCTTGGTAATTTCTGGATCTTTATGTTGTTCTTCCCAGATGTCTATCGCTGAAACTGGAAGTCCAGGTTCCTCCTGAGTGGAGCACACATGGCATCCAGGTACAGAGTGAATTCGGGATAAAGCATCCGGTGCTTCATTGAGTTTTCCTTTCGGTATTCAACCACAAAGTCAAACTTTTGCAGACGGAGAGCCCAACGGATCAGACGGCTGGTTGTCCTGGTGGAATTCATCACCCACTGCAGGGCTGAATGGTCTGTGACAATGGTGAATAATTTCGGTTCAAGATAGTGTTGCCACCTTTCTAAAGCCCAAACCACGGCAAGGCATTCTTTTTTGGTAGTGGAATAATGTGTTTCAGCTTTGTTCAAAGCTCGACTGGCGTAAGCAATAACCTCTTCCTGGCCTGGTTCTTTTCGCTGGGTTAGTACTGCTCCCAGTCCAGTGTCACTGGCATCTGTGTATACCACAAACGGGAAATTAAGATCAGGATGGCCCAGGATGGGGGGTGAGGTCAGACATGCTTTTAACTGATTGAAGGGTTGTTGACACTGAGGTGTCCGCTCAAACTTGTGTCCTTTTTTCTTTAGGGCATTGATGGGTTCAGCGATGTAGGAGAAATGGGGTACAAAGCAATGATACCATCCGGCCAACCCAAGAAAACGCTGAACTTCTTTCAGGTTCTTAGACACCGGGTAAGATCTGATAGCGTCCACTTTATTGGTATCTGCTGAAACACCTTTAAGGCTGACCACATGTCCGAGAAAAGTTAACTCCTGAAGACAGAATTTACTCTTTTTCAGGTTGATGGTCAAGCCTGCAGACTGTAGATGGGAAAGGACGGTCTGGAGATCATGAAAATGCTGTGTCAGAGAGGGTGAGTATATAATGATATCGTCAATATATATGAAGCAGATTTTTCCTCGTAACTCTCCCAGGACAGTCTCCATTAACCTCTGGAAAGTTGCTGGAGCGTTTTTCAACCCAAAAGGCATAACATGAAATTCATACAGGCCTGAGGAAGTGACGAAGGCAGTTCTAGACTTGCTCTCTGGGTCCATAGTTACCTGCCAATAGCCACTATTTAAATCTATGGTGGAAAATATGGCTGCACCTGAGAGGGACTCCAGGATTTCAGTGATGTTCGGCAACGGATAGGCATCTCTCTCTGTGATGGCATTAACCTTTCGGTAATCTACGCAAAATCTCAAGCTTCCATCTTTTTTGGGGACCAACACAATAGGTGAGGCCCAGGCAGAATGTGAAGGTTCCACGATGCCCTTTTCCAACATTTCTTTTAACTGTTCTTTCACAACAGCTTGTTTTTCAGGTGTCAAGCGATAGGCCCGTTGTTTAATGGGTACACGGTGAGTGGTGTAGAGACGATGCTGAAGAACAGTAGTCCTTCCAAGCTGGTGAGTACAAACCTTGGAATTTGAGGTGAGAAGGTGCAATAATTGCTGTTTTCCTTCTGATGATAGGTGAACCCTTGATACTGCAGCCGCTATCAAGGTTTGATCATCCATTATATCCGATGATACCAATGGAAGTGGTAATGGAGGAACAGAGCTAAACAACAAAAGGGTCTGGTTTGAATTTTTGTGTTGTCTCCTTTTCAGCTGTTGGGGTTTTACAATAGGACCACTAGCTTGACCTGGTTGAAAAGGATACTCTTTGTGGGAAGCTACCTTAAATGAATATTTCCTGTCTGCTACATTTATCTGTAGACCAGTGGAAAAAATGAAGTCCAGACCTAAGACTACAGAGTAAGCCAGGGCTTTGGAGGTGAGAATGACAACACGGACAGTGAAAACTTGATCATGAAGTATGATCTGTGTATTTGTCCATCCTAAAGGTACTTCGGCCTCACCACTGGCCAGATAAAGAGGTCCAAGGGTCCAGGGATGGAGGTTGTCATGGGGATTGAGCTCCTTCCACAGACTCTCGTGAAGGAGGGTATAACTTGCTCCAGTATCGACGATGGCCTTTCCTTTCCAGGCTCCGATATTAATGGGAACAACTAACTGTTGAGGTATGGAAACAAATTTGTTAGTGGCAGTGGAAGGGAATATTTCAGACTTGGTAGATGACTTTGAAGGAACTGTGACAGACATGGCATTGTTAGAAGGTGGAACTCCTGACTTCTGAGGTTGGAAGGATCGTTTACTTCCCATAGACGGATGCTGACTGGAAGAAGGCTGACTGGACTGAAGAGTGGAATAGTGAGGACAGTTTCCAGGGGGATGATGTCCTTTACATCTCCAACACTGGACTGGAGGTTTGTCAACAGGTCGATTAGAGGTGAGTCTTTGTGGTGGTGTGGGTTGAGTTATGCGTTTTTCATAGTATAATTGTTGTGCATGGTCTTTTTCCAACTGAAAACCTAGTTTCACTAACTCATCCACAGTGTTCACACGGCTGCGAAATTGGCTGGCGAGGTAAGGTTTGATGTTCTTGAGGATCATTTTTACTAGCTCGCTCTCAGTTAGAGCGGGCTTCCAACGTTTGCATAGAGCTCTGTAAGTGAAGGCGAAATCTCCAGTTGATTCCCTTTCTCCCTGTGTTTTGGTCCTGACTCGCTCTGCCAGCTTGTCTTCATAATCTTCCGAAAGGAAGGCCGAGAGGAAAGCCGATTCAAACTCGCTCCAGGTACTAATGGAAGATCGAGCAACTTCCCACCAATCACGTGCCGTGCCATACAGGACAGTGCGGAAGGTGGCCAAAACATCAAGATCATCCAAGGGGTACAAGGCCAAAAAGTCCTGACAGCGTGTTAAGTATAACAATAGGTCAGAGTCATCTGAGGGTCTTCCGAAAGTTGGAAAAGTTAACTTTAAATGATCACTTTTGATAGCAGGTGTATGGTGCGATATGGGTGCAGCCTCTGAAGGGGGAGATGAAGATGGTATGGTGTGGTGAGATGGTAATAGGGCACTTCTTGGTTGGTCTGCCACTACTTTTTCAGGTGGTTTGAAATAATTACTAATTTCCAGTTGTAGATCTTTGAAATCGTGACTCAGGGCATACAGTTGAGTGGTACAGTGACTGATCTCTTTGGAAAGCTGTTCACAGTCCTTTCGTGAGTTTTCCTGTGTGGCCTGAATGTCCTTCTGTAATTCCAGCTGAACTTGTTCCACCATAAAGCGAACTTCTGAACTTAAGGTACTCTCACTTTTCTGGAGTTCTCCTGTCACCATCACCTTCATAGCTTTAATCAGTTGATCTAAGCTTCCCTCCTCATCTTGTTTTTGAGCAGCTATCGTGTCCAAGATTTGCTGATGGTTGGATTCCATTTTTGCAGCCAGTGTTGCAAGCTTTGCATCATGTAGGGAAATGGATTTTGCGGATTCTTGGGTGAGTTCTCTCACAACTTTCTCTTGCTGTTTCAGACGATCAAATAAATGATCCCAGTTTCCTTGTACATGGGCAGTAAGCTGATGAATTTCCTTACCAGGAGTGGGAAGATGGCCTGGCAGGCGATGCTGTGACACTGAAGAAGTTTATGAAGTTTCAGTGGAGGTGCAGAGTTGCATAGGATCCGGCTGGAATGAAACAGTACCACCTGGAGGTGCAGATGCAAAGTGCACCTGAGACCTGGGATGGGGACTGCTGAACTGAGTGGGGGTGAAGTGGAAGGTGGGCACATGAGGTGGAGGAACTGGTCTTGGTTGCACAGGTGGCCAGACTGGAGTTGCAATGTCTGGGGGTGCAGATGGCCAGGATGGAGTTGCTATGTCTGGAGGTTCAATTTCCACAGACGTGGAAGGTGAAGGAGGGGCAGTGGCCATGTCTGCAGTGTGTGTGTGTGTGTGTGTGTGTGTAAATCTGTGGGCAATATGAAATGTTGGGCAAATAAAAGCAAAAAAAAAAAGATAATTCTGGAATGTATGTGTATGGTTTTTGGGCAATTTAGGGCACCAGGAAAATAACAAAAAAAAAAACTACAATATGTTCAAAATTTACAAGAGGTTTACACTTTTCCCAGCACAGAAACTTCAAGTCAACACAAAATTTAGCCCAGTAAACACTTAATCACATGTCCATTTTCCCAATTAATTCTCAATTACCACAACAAACAGAATTGCACAATTTCACATTTTCTTTTCCACAAGCTCTTTAACAAGAAAAAACAGTTCAGAATTTAAGTAAAAACATTCAGTCAAGTGATCACATCCAAATTTTCATCCAAATAGTACAAGTCAAGGTTTTTTTTTTTTTTTTCTCTTAATAGTTCAAGTCAAGGTTTTTTTTTTTTTTTTTTTAAATAGTTCAAGTCCCTGTTCGGGCGCCACTTCTGTAACGATGTTGGGCCCAATAACAGTTTAAATCATTACTTAACTAAATTAAAGAGTTCGGGCACCAGACAGGAGTAGGCCTGTCAATATTTAAATAAACCCAGATAAGCTCTAAAAGCCACCGGTTACAAAGTTATAAATCAAAATATGTCTACATTCTTTACCACAAAAATAAATAAATGAACAGAATAAAGGCACAAGCAAACAAGAATTTTAGTTCAGAGTCCGATTATATTTTCATATACACTCAAAATAGAATTGTCCAACAAAAAATCAGTACATCACTGGAACCTCTTAACACCTTGTCAAAAGAGAGAAAGGGGAAAAGAAAGAGGGGGGAAAAAAAAAACTGTTGCGAATATCGGGAGATGCCGGTCCACTCTATTCCCGCATTCAATTCGGCAGATTCAAGAGTCCAGTTCTCATTGGTTATAACATCAAAGGAAAAAGGAAATAAAATAAAAACAAATTCAAACAAGGTTAATAAAAGAACCTGTTCAGCTTATAATACAAACCAATAAATATTAAAAAGTGGTGTGAGCGAGGGGTGTGTATGTGCGTGCATACGAAGCCAGCCAGCCGCACAGATGAGCCGCTACTCCCCAGATCGGCTTGGAACGCTGCTTTGAAAGACGAATTGGAGGATGTGAAGGAAGGTACCCGGGCAACACACACTTTAGTCCCCTGAATCCGAACACACTCAGCACTGGTATCCTTAGCTTGGAGAAATCGTTCCTCAAAGCACTCAATCGATCACCCAGCACCATACAAATCATGCACTCGCGGATCAGATCACCCTGCGTCCTTTACCACAGATAATACCACAGATAGCCTTCCTTCCCAAAACCACTCTTATTTTTTCCCTCTCCCCTTTTTCCTCTTTTACCACTCCTTAAAAACAGTTACCTCACTTCATTTCAAATTATGCTGCTGTTCCTATTTGTTGGCGGAGTCAATCAACAGGACACGTCATGTGTTTTGACTTTCTAGCTCCACCACAGTATTACATCATTGAGTAGAACATTGGTTCTCAACCTTTTTTCTCCAAGGCCCTCCTCCTCTCCGAATCAATACTGCAAGGCCCCCCAACGTCATCAGTAAACAGTTCCTCTGTCAGAACAAGCGATCGTGTCTGTGTCTGGAGTGTCTGATGCCCATATGCACATAAACACCACTGATCCTCACAAACTTCTCCAAAACTTCCTTCTTCAGCAAGCACCCGTTATAAAACACTCGCTGTACATTAATTTTGAAAACTATGTGAATATCCTGAACTGTGTTCAAGCAGAAATATAATGTTAAGTGAACAGTGTGCCGAGAGCGCACATACACAGTTCGTTTACTGATCTTCACAAACTTCTACAAAACTTCCTTCTTCAGCAAGCACCCGTTATAAAACACTCGCTGTACATTAATTTTGAAAACTATGTGAATATCCTGAACTGTGTTCAAGCAGAAATATGATATTAAGTGAACAGTGTGCTGAGAGCGCACATACACAGTTCGTTTGCACATTAATAATAATGGACACACGCGCACCTAATGTACGACTTAGTGTACTACTGTATGTCACTATAATCATCTTTACCGTGATTACAATCCAATCATCATCCATCAGAACTTTACTAGTGTAACACTCTCTTGCTTTATCCAGCTAAGAGCTGTAGTTTGCGTTTGTATCATATGTTCATGCAGCAGTTGGATGTTTTGAGCTGCCGTTCAGTCTGTATTTCACACAGTGCAATGAGAAACAGCTTGAGCTGCTCCAAAACATAGAATATGAAATGAAATGAAATCATACCGAATGAATCATAGATTGCCTGTTAGACACACCCAAAACAAATTATATCTCATGTTTCACCATTACAGAGACATCAGAATTAGCAACAAATGTCAGAAGGACTTGCCAAGATAAGGCTTTCCTTGGCAGGGTACATGAGCGATGACCGCCCGGTGATTGCCTGGACCTCACTCCGAAAACATGCAAGCAAATTTTTAAAAAGGTGCAATCTAAATAAATAAACCATAGACTTGAAGTGTAAACAACTACTTTCTTATTTTAAAAAAAATCTTAAAACTACAATAACAGTAGTATTTCGAAAATTATAGCATGGTTTCTCCAGACAAACAGTGTCCCAGAGAAATACTCCTGGTTAGCCTCTCAGCCAATCATTTGCGGAGCAGATATACAGTAGTCAACATTTGAAGTGGACCAAAACCTTTCATCAAAGTTGTCCTAAAACCAAAACAATACCCGTTCTTGTTTTAGGACAAGTTTGATTAACTTTTCTTATCCACTTCAAATGTTGACTACTATATGCAGTACTGTGCAAAAGTCTTAGGCCACTAGTATTTTAAAAAAGGGGGAAAGGGAAAGGGGAAAGGGAAGTGGTGTGTGGCCAAGTATGGACACACAGCTAAACATTTATTTTAGCTAGTATTTTAACCAGCTAAACAATGTTTTTAAGTCAGTTATTTCTATATTTTGCTGTAGTGTGTCAGTAGGAAGTATCAGTTTACATTTCCAAACATTCATTTTGCCATTAACTGTAATAATCCAGTGAGATTATTACACAAGGGGTCTGCACAAGGAGTCTGACAACAGCCAGTGCTCCACATAGAGATCTTATCTCATCATCATCCAGTCTGTCTGGAATGAAATGAATTTACAGAAAAAACTGAAACAGACTAAATTCAGAAGAACTGTGGCAACATCTCCAAGATGCTTCAAGAAACCTACCAAGAAACCTTCAAGAAAGACTTCTTGTGCAAACAAAAATCTAGGTATAGGTTAACTTCAGTATATGATGAGGTCTACTGCAATATTTGATGTTAATCAACCAATTCTTCAGTTACCATCCTCCTTATCCCATTTCCACAACAGTCTTTTGTTTTTGTTTTTTTCATGGCCATTCTGTTATCCAAAAACAACTAGAGTGTATATGTATGTCAATGTGTGATGTTCCTGTGAATGATTCAAGAATAGATCCCTGATAGGGGGAAAAAACACTTGCAAGCCCCTGCGGCAGAAAAAAAAATCCTGTATATGCCTTTAATATTTTCAAATGAATATGTAATGCACCTTTCGTGCAAGTTTATAGATTTTTGTTAGATTTTTTTTTAGTCAGAGTGGGAATCTGACCAGGGAATGCAATGAAATGTTCTCAAAACAAAAATAATAAACAGATCAGAAGCAAATGTTAATGCAATAATATGTAATAAATAATAAATTATATGTAATATAATAAAATGTAATAAATGTTACAATCTATGAAATTGTGTATATATATATATATATACATACACACACACACACACACACACCCATAGATATGTACAAATGAATACATGATCACTATGGATGATGGTGATGACACTAACTTTACTTAATTAAAATTATAATAATATATATTTGCAGATTAAATTAAATTTTAAAAATTCGAACATTAATTTGAAGCACAGCTGTGAATCACACTTTAAATTAAAGTGAGAGATATGAAGTTGGCTTATTGTTTCAGATATATGTGACTGTACTCACAGTTCATTGACCCCAATATCTGTTTGTGATCAAAAAACATAACCTGCTCTGAAGCACTCTGTCTCTGACTCTGTCTGCTATGGTGCACTATGGCTGTAGAATTTTGTAAAATCATATTCATCTTCATGGTAAAGAAAATACAGTGTTAAATTAAACTCAAACTTACCTGGCCAAATGGTTAAACCCACTTCGTACTACAGGCAACAAGAGATTTTGGGGCGGGACTACTGTTTGGCTGACCGGCGGCAGTTGGGGGAGTAATTTGGAGACCTGTTTAAAAACAGTTTGAAAACATTATTTTTGCACTTCCATTTGGTCCAAATTACACACTTCACCTTCAACTTCAATCTTTTCAATACAACTACCTATTTAATTTTATTTTAGCTTTATTTTTGGCTCAGTTACCTGAAGTGGCACGTACAATCAATAAGAAAATTAAGAGACTTAACCATTAAATCCCACACCCATTAAAACTGTGCCGGCTCAAGAAGATTTCGAGGTTCTCATTAGTTTGTTGGCATGTGGATGCTTTCATGTGCAAGAAAAGCTGTCCACAAATTGCTCGCTTGAGTGGAAAATGTGTTGTTGCCAGATCTCGGTAACCGACAAAAAAGAATGTATTTGATGCAAAACAAACTCCACTAAAGACACCTTGCAGAATGCCACTCTTGACCAAGAAGAACATAAAAGGCTGACTTGAATATGCTAAAACAAATCTGAGTACACATCGAGTTCTGAAAGAATGTTCCATAGAATGGTGTAACCAAAAAGGAACTTGTTGAACCTATGAATTAGCAGTACATCTGGTGCAAAAAAGGCAAGGCTTATAAGCAGAAGAACACCATCCCGACGGTCAAATATGGAGGATGGAGGTGAACTAGATTTGTTATGGGGTACTAAGCTGTTTGAAGGACATTATGGATTCTTTGAAGTATCAGGCCATATAACTATATAGATTCTTTGAAGTATCAGGCCATATATATATATATATATATATATATATATATATATATATATATATATATACAGTGCCTTGCAGTAGTATTCAAACCCCCTTCATTTGTTTTACGTTTTGTTATGTTGCAGCCTTACGTTAAACCGCTTTAAATTACTTTTTTTTCCACAACAATCTACACTCCACACACCATAATGACAAAGCCAATTACAGATTTTTAACATCTTTGCAAATTTATTATACATAAAAAACATAAATGATTCCATTGCATAAATATTCAAACCTTTATCTGGGACAGTTGAAATTTAGTTCAGGAGCATTCATATTGCTTGTAGATGTTACTACACTTTGAGTGAAGTTAACCTGTGTCAAATTCAACTGAATGGGTATGACATGGAATGGCACACTCATCTTAATAAAAGGTCTAACAGCTGAAAATGCATATCAGAGCAAAAACCAAGCCCTGAGGTCAAAAGAACTGCCTGTAGAGCTCAGAAACAGGTTTGCATCAAGCCACACATCTGGGGAAGAGTTCAGAAAAAAATTCTGCTGCATTGAAGGTTCACAGAAGCATCTAGCCTTCATTATCCAAAATAGATGACGTTTGGAACAACTAGGACTCTTCCTAGAGCTGGCCTCCTGGCCAAACTGAGCAACTGATGGAGAAGGGCCTTGTCTAGACTGGTGACCAAGAAGCTGATGGTCACTCTAGTTGAGCTCCATGATCATATATGCAGATGGGAGAAACCTACAGAAGGACAAACATCACTGCAACACTCCACCAATCTGGGCTTTATGTCAGTGTGGCCAGGCTCAGTCTTTTCCTCAGTGTAGACACACAAAAACCCACTTGGAATTTGCAAAAAAAAAGCACCTAAAGGACACTCAGACTCTGAGAAACAAGATTCTCTGGTCTGATGAATCTCAGTTCTAAGCATCATGTTTGAAGGAAACCAGCTCTGCTCATCACCTGCAGAGTACCATCCAAAAAGTAAAGTGTGCTGGTAGCAGCCTCATGCTGTGAGGCTGTTTTTCAGCGGCAGGGACTGAGGGACTCATCAGAGTAGAAGACAAGCTCAATGCACCAAAATATAGAGATAGCTTTAATTAAAACCCAGTCCAGAGCATTCAGAACCTCAGACTGGGTAGAAGGCTTACCTTCCAGCAGGACAATGACCCTAAGCACACAGCAAGAGTGGCTTATAGACAACTCTGTGAATGTCCTTGAGTGGCCCAGCCACAGCCTGGGCTTGAACCCAATCAAATATTTCTGGATAAACCTGAAAATGTGCATCTGCCCCCATCCAAACCAACAGAGCTTGAGAGGTGAACAGGTGAGGTGAAGAGTGGCGGATAATTGCCAAATGCTGATGAGCAAAGCTTGTCGCATCAAACAAAAAAAGTCTTGAGGCTATAAAGGTGCTTCAGCTAAGTACTGAGTTAAGGGTTTGAATACTTATGCAACAATACTTATGCAACATACATCAGATTTTTTATTTTTTTATACATTTACAAAGTTGTGACAGTTCTGTTTTTGCTTTGCCATTATGGTGTATGGAGTGTAGATTGATGTGGAGAAAAAAAAAAAAGTAATTTAATGCAGTTTAACATAAAGCTGCAACATAACAAAACATGAAAAAAATGAAGGGGTTTGAATACTTCTGCAAGGCACTGTATTTATATTTGCTATACATTCTATTTATCTCTCCAAACACACTAATGTGTCCTTTTTTTATACGTACAACAATTAGATCAGGCTGCACAGATTCTACTGAAGATTCACACGGACTAAATATGACATTAAAAACTGGAATAGTCTATACAGTATGATGGAAAAAAGTTAACAAAGAATAGAATCATTTCAGAGAGTTGAAGATATGTGGTCATGATTGGCATGTGCTTGGTTGCCAAGCGGAGATCCTGTCATGGGCAGCAAAAGACAGTTTTCTTAAAAACAGTAAGACAGTGATGTCTCACACAGTGCCTGTCATACACTTCCAGACTCATATGAGGCCCTCCAACAAACAAACTCCCTCAACTGTCAGCTGGCACTGGTTTTGTCCTTGAGAAAGATGGATAAATATAGTGAGAGACAGGGAATTTGGGGAGAGAATAGAAAACAGAATAGAATATTAGTGTAATGAGGCAAACTGGGACTTGCCATAGCACGTTTCCTGTTTGGGATCGCTTCCTGTTCCTGTCTTCCATGCTGCTGAGCGTGTTTGTAGCTCCATGTAGCTTTGTTTATCTGTTGAAATCTCTCTTGCTATCACTCTCTGTTGTCTAAATCGCTAAAGTATAATTTAATTCTCACCATATTTCTGATTCGATCGCCAAACTAATTTGACATCTTCCGCCTTTAATCTTTTAATCTAAACTGCGAGCGCTGCATGTTAGCAGCGCGTTAGCATTCCGTTAGCCTATTAGCTTGTCAATAGCATCTCCATTCGCGTTTCCTACCGCTTCTTTTTCTCTGTCTCGCTTTATTTCTTTTCTCTCTTGTGTTTTTTTCACGAGTTCAACAACAACTGTGGTGAGTCAGAATTATTCTACAATCACGGTGAGTAATGGCTTCTCCTTGCATTATCACCTGCACCGCATGCCACATGTATAGTTTATCTCTCTCTGTCGTTTATCTCTCTCATTAAAAAAACACAACTTGACCCCAAAAATTAATTAATTACAGACCGATCTCGAATCTTTTCTGTCAAAGATACTAGAAAATGTAGTATCATCACAACTATGTTCCTTCTTAGAGAAAAATGGTATCTGTGAGAATTTCCAGCCAGGATTAAAACCATACCATAGTACTGAGACTGCTTTCATTAGAATTACAAATGACCTGCTCTTATCATCTGATCGTGGTTGTATCTCTCTATTAGTGCTACTAGATTTAAGTTTGACACTATCGACCACAACATTCTTTTGAAAAGACTAGAAAATTATGTTGGCATTAGAGGAAGTGCATTGGCATGGTTCAAATTGTACTTATCTGACCGTCATCAATTCGTGGCAGTGAATGAAGAGGTATCATACCACTCACAAGTACAGTATGGAGTACCCCAAGGCTCAGTACTAGGACCCTTACTTTTCACGCTTTACATGTAGCCCTTGGGAGATATCATCAGGAGACATTGGTGATGACTTTGTGACCCAATGAAACATACCAATTTGCAAAACTAACGGAATGCACAGTTGATATAAAATACTGGATGACTAGTAATTTCTTACTGCTAAATTCTGAAAAAACAGGTGTTAATTATCAGACCAAAAACCTCTGCATGTAATAATTTATAACACTGTCTAATAATTTATGGCTGCTCTGTAAATTCTTCATCATCAATTAGGAACCTAGGCGTGCTATTTGATAGCAATCTTTCCTTTGAAAAACATGTTTCTAGCATTTGTAAAAAGCATTTTCCATCTTAATAATATATAAAATTACGACCTATGCTCTCAATGTCAAATGCAGAAACGTTAATTCATGAGTTCATCATCTCAAGGTTAGATTATTGCAATGCTTTACTGGGTGGTTGCTCTGCATGATTAATAATTGATTAAAAACTCCAGCTGGTTCAAAATGCAGCAGCTAGAGTTCTTACTAGAACCAGGAAGTACAACCATATTAGCCCAGTTCTGTCAACACTGCACTGGCTCCCCATTAAACCTCGTATACATTTTAAAATCTTGTTAATTACTTATAAAGCCCTGAATGGTTTAGCTCCTCAGTACTTGAGCGAGCTCTTATCGCATTATATGACTCTGCTGCAGCCTAGATTTAAACTGCTGGTTTTGTCTGGCCAGAGGAGAAAGACACACTTTTTCGACACACTATTTCTCCGTTTAATACTGTAAAGCTGCTTTGACAATTTTCATTGTAAAAAGCACTGTATAAATAATGGCGACTTGACTTGAAGGGAGGCCTAACAACAAAGTGGGAGATCAACGTGTAGGCTTTAATCCATAGAGCGTAGTAATAACATGCAGGGTCAAACACCGGGAAACAATAACATCCAAAGCACAGGCAAAAGAGTAACCCACAAGTCAGGCAATGGTGAGGGCAGGCAGCAAACAATCAAAAACAAGGTAACAGTTCAA
The DNA here is from genome assembly GCA_021397915.2 of Tor tambroides. NCBI lineage: Eukaryota > Metazoa > Chordata > Actinopteri > Cypriniformes > Cyprinidae > Tor > Tor tambroides. The sequence continues at coordinate 1,952 of JAFVLL020029464.1, read as the reverse complement.
TGATCAAAACACGAGAAAGGCAAAAACTAGGAACACAGAAACTAGGAAACATGGAAGGGCTAAACATTCAATCTCCAGCAATATGAGAGTGTGTGTGTGACATTCATATAGTGTGATACTGATGAAGTGATGAGATACAGGTGATTGCAACTGGTGATGAGTCCGGGCAAAGGATTATGGGGAATGTAGTCTGTGAGAATGTGAGATCAGTCTGGAGGGGAGTGCCCTCTTGCGGAGCTCATGGGTACTCCATCTGGTGAAAATAATTTTTTTTTTTATTATTGTGCTGACACCACACAACACACACTCAAGTGTACCACACACTGTTTTCTGAAGGCGTTTACAGACAGTAACTGAGACACTGGCAGAGTTTAACAAACTAAACCTGGCAAGTGTTAGTAAATAAAAAATACTGTTGTGAACACCATATTCTAGGCAATCTAGAGCCCAGTTTTATGGTTGGTCCCTCTCTCACTGCCACAGTGGAGAAAGGTGCTATATATTGATTGGATCTTGGTGGACTAACACAAACGCAATATCCAGTGCCATTGTATAAGGCTACAAGGATAACTGTAAGACACCTCTTAGAGAGCAATAAGAATAACCCAGTACCAGGCCCAATGATACCTGTTTGGAAACCTTAAAATTGATGTAAATTACAACACAACCACGTCATACTTAATCAGACTAAGATTAATGACAGTTTTTGTAGTACAACATTTTACACAAATTCAGCTGTTAAAGGGGTCATGCATTTAGAAATTAAATTAGGTACTCAAGATCAACATGAGATTGGGTGAAACTGTGTGTCATGTCCCCTTTAAAAGTGTGCTATAAACACTTCACATAAAATTTTTGTGGATTTTTATATATACTATCACTAAGTTCTATTTTAATGGATTTTCAAAATACAGTAGAAATGTATTAATTACAAGTAAAACCCTGCACGTCACAATAAAAGTTTTTGACAAAAGAGATACTGTTTTGTTTGTTTGTACATTACATACCATACCTGTGCTGCATTGTTGCTTTTATATGGTAACAGGGTAATTATCCTTTCAATCTATAGGTGTTTACATTTATATGAATTGCATTTACGGTAATTTTAATCAAATGTATTACTTATAACATTCCAATAGTTCATTTATCAATGATGGAAAACAACAGCTTCATGATGTGACAACACAATAGGTATAATTTCAGAATGTGTTAAACTTTTTTGGTGGCAAGCATGCTACCAAAAAAAATTCACAATTTAACAGTAAGTATACTTTTAGCATAAAGTACTTAAAGTGCTATATTTTAATGGGGAAAAAGTGCTACCTATGATAATAATAATAATAATAATAATAATAATATAATACTAATAGTGTATTTGATTGTTCTATTTAAATAACAAAATTTAGTTATTAACTAAATTTAGTTAATGTATAAAAATATATGGGCAATACATTAATAATAATAATAATAATAATAAACTATTTTATATAGCGCCTTTAAAAGTAGCATCTCAAAGCGCTTTACATACATATACAAAAATGAAATAAAAAAGATACACACAAAAGTACAAGCAGTAAAAAACAAATCAAACAATACAAGGCCAATATAATAAAACACAAAGTAATTACATAAATCACCTAAAAGCTACCCTAAAAAAGTAAGTTTTAAGGGACGATTTAAAAACACTAAGGGATTCAGCATTTCTAATCTTAGAGGGTAGGGAATTCCACAATTTAGGAGCCAGGGAAGAGAGAGCCCGATCGCCCATAGTTTTAAGCAGAGTTGTTTGAAGAGATAAAAGACCAGCTTCAGAGGAGCGTAGAACACGTGTAGGTGTGTATGGGGTTAAAAGCTCTTACAAATATTGAGGAGCCAAATTATTCAAGGCCTTATAAGTAAGCAAGAGAATTTTAAAATCAATACGAAAACTAACAGGAAGCCAGTGCAATTTT
>JAFVLL020029463.1:0-22507 GCA_021397915.2 Tor tambroides | reverse complement strand
GCAGTGAGGCCTGTAAAAAGCAACTGGTTCATTTCACCAGGGGATTCAAGAGCAAACAAATTCAGAAGAGAAACATGAATCTACCAATCATGCTGTGTAAACCGAACTGTGCAGCGTAAAGTGGAAATATAACATTTCAACCATTAAGTGTAATGCAAATAACTACATTATAATTTTATCTTGTTATCTGGTGTGGCAGAATTCATTCGATGCAGATGCACATTCCCCCTATTGAGCCAAGTGGATTTTAAATGGAACATTAAATGCAAAAAATATAATAATTTGCATACTTGTCTAACGCTGTGGTAGAAATCACACGCTTACATGTCCGATAAAGTCATCATCTGTAGATATTTTGCTTTAACATCCTCACGTCTCTCCAAACTAAATAAGATTTTTTTCCTGTGGAATAGAATGTCAAAGCTGCTTCAATGAAAATTCATGATGATCACAGCTGTCAAGTTCATTTGTTTAGTTTATTTTAAAAAGTAATAGGTTGGGATTTAAAGCCAGGTCTCCTTTCATGTTAAATAAAAGTGTACTACCAGATCATCCCATCTTACCCTAATAAAAAGTAACAGCTAATTAGAAAAAAAAGTGTTGTTTTTTTTCTCTTGTCATGTCTTATTTTGTTCATCTATGGGCACTAAGTAAGATAAGATCATTTCTTAAACAATTTCATGACACCCCAAGTAAATGGTGATTCCCTACTTTTGCTTAAATATCACAATCAGTTAGAAAAAGGTGTCATTAAAAAAACAGACAAAATGGGTTATTTTATATGGAGTTTAAAGTCATTTTTAGGTGATATGTGATTTTTGTGATAGACAATTTGTGTTTGATTTTATGTAGCCCTTTCTGATTTCTGTGTTTATTTTATAAACCTTTGTGAGAAACTAAAGATAAATATCTCATCTGCCATAAAATTCATAAATGATAAACAATCTTATTTCCTTAAAACAGGTTTGAACACTTGAGTCAATCAAATGACATCCTAATAAAATGATTTGTTAATACAAAGTTCCAGCAAACAAAGTTGAGCTGAAATGGAAGTAGCAAGAAAACTTTTCTTCCATATTGTGAAACAATATAGGATGGGATTTAGTTGTAACCATTGATTATTGACAGGATATTTAAACCAATAGCACATTTGCCGTCATGCTGTTGGTCTGAATATTATCACGTCTCTGGTGTAGACTTACAGTATAGCATGACTCCTTATCTTGATGTGTCATAAGTTTTTCCATTATGTGCAGGCAATGGGAGGGGCTGAATGCTGCAGTAATTATACTGATGACAGAGAACAAATCATTAAGCAGCCATATGTCCATTCGCTCCAAATCTCGTGACTGTCCTCCAGAAGCTCTGCGTTCCAGGCCCACTCTTTTTAGGTTTTCCAAGGGGACTCGTTTGGAATTAAGCACAAAGTGATTTTTAATTGGCCATATGCTGCAACATCTCTCTCATTTAAGACAAAAGCAAGTCAAATGAACCACTAATGAAGGCAGGCGCTGGAAAACAATTGTATATCCAAAAGGTGCACATGTAGTTAAATAAAGAGAGATTGAGTGAGTGAGAGAGAGAGAGAGAGAGAGAGAGAGGAGGAAGTGACATGATCATCACTGTGGTAGATTACTGAAATATTCATACCACACTCTGTTCATATCCCTGAGAGCCATACTTGAGGGAATTCTCCACATCTGCATTGGCTCGAAAGCCTCCCTCGCTTTCTCTCCTATCGATGTTCTGAGCAGACAAACTCAGTTCAGTCTGCTCATACTTGAAGGGAAGTGCATTTGTCACCTACATTAATGAGCACAATCTTAGTTTAGGGCTGATTATAGAATCGATCCTAATAGAATTGATCAAACTATCAGAGTGCGCCGCCTAGTGGTACTGTCAGGGAAAAGTGTGAAAACTATACATTGGTAATGTTTGATTCTAAAAGTTTGTGATTTGGATTTTATTTATAAGGCTATTATTAACGGGCACACTGGAATACGTGACAAAGACAGTATATATATATATATATATATATAAGATTTATTTTTGGCGTTTTTGCCTTTATTATGATAACAATATCATTATAATGATCCCCGAGCCGATCCCCGATTAACGGGCACACTGGAATACTTGATTCTGATTAACCTGCTATGGCATTTAGTGGATAAATATTTCTGAATACCATATAGAGGAGATATAAAGATTTTAAAAAATATTTTTGCCGTTTTTGCTTTTAGTATGATAATAATATCATTATAATGATCCCCGAGCCGGGATTCGAACTTGGGACGCCCGTAGCGCAACGGCGTATTAGGTCAAAATATTTTTAACCTAAAACAATAATTGTTTATGTATTCATAATTGACAACAATCTATAAACCACTTCCTTGATTTGGTGATAACTACCGACTGTGTAAATAAACTGTAGGCTACTTACGGTAGAAGACATACTCTGCGTTATTGGACCAGTATCTGTCGTCAGTATGTCTGTTGTGAGGAGAAGTGGTGAGTGATGAATTGCAAGCGACGATGTGGAAGCCGCTCTCCGCGAGCATATCAAACGCCCGCTCCAGGTGGCGAAACCTCAGGTAAAATTGAGAGGTGTATCGCTCAGCTGGTCTGTCAGGATCCCGGCTCTCGTTTAGGGTGTCCCCGAAAACTTCTTTGGCCAGACCGACCCTCCCGCAGATGAAGATTTTGGGTAGTCCTCGAGCTTTGGGATCCGTGTCTCTCCCGAAGGCGCACGAACTCTTGAATCCCACCGTGATGAAGCCGTAGCGTCTATCCCTTGCGTCCAGGTAAGACGCGGGGAACAACCTCTGATCGCTTCCCTGGGATGCTTCCTCAAAATCGGCGTGGATGTATTCATCGGGTGTCAGGATTTTGACGAGCTCGGGCAACTGGAAGAACTCAGCCTCGCGTTTGAGCCTCCCTTTCTCCGGAAAATAATCCGGCAGAACGACGTTCTTATCGCGGAGATAGTCCAGCACATATCGAAAGAGAAATCCGTCCCTGTCGATGAAGTAGCGTCCCTTGATGTCCTGCGCGAGGTCGTTGGAAATGTCCTTTTTAGTTGAGAATAATTTCCCCAGCAGTGAGTTTGGCACGCTGGTGAGGGTGGCATGGCGAGTGTAGTACACCTGTCCACCTACATTGAGCTCAACCACATCAGAAGAGCAACTCTGAGCACATCCACTGTCCTTGGGCGTTTGATAAGTCCTGCAATTTTCTGTCAGGGCCATTTTGGTGCGTTGCACACTTTAAAAAACGAAAAGGCGCAAAATACGCAAAAGTTTTTGATTTGTTTTTAGTGAGCAAAAAGTCAAGAGGAACATAACCTGCACGGGTTTTAAAAGACATTCACAGTCCATTGTGTTATGCACAGCATCTCTGAGACCTGCAGAGTGTTTATAAAAGTATCAAAATGACATGGTAAGATTAGGCTTTTCCCACAAATATAGCTGGGCATCTATTGCCAGATGATAAATCTGAACACGCATCTCCCTGTTATTTATAATAATGTAGAAACAGAAGCGCTCTCACCCAAGGGAGCCAATTGTGCAGCTCATGTATCCTCCAGCTGAAAATCCAAAAATAAGTTCTGCCTATAAAAAATGAAAAACTGCACCACCTTCAACTTCCTTCAGAAGAGTGCTTCTTTTTCAGGAAATCTTTCTGTCTGTCCAGAACAGTCAGTCTTCATGTACCTGGCACCCACCCAGTGTTTCAGTAAAAGGATCTGTAGTTGAAAAGGAGGGTGTGCTGGGAAGTTTGTGCATCCTTACTCTCCAGAGCATCAGCAGCGTAGTGCGAATGAATGCAGCGTGCCGAGAGAGGCTTTGGACGGGGGAGGGAGACCATTCTTAGGGAGATGAGCCTTACATCATCTTAAAGGAAAATGACAGCTGGAAAGATATAAGCATTTCACCCTGCTTCTCCAGATTTCCAAATATATTCATCCAATTAACATGCTAGATACGAATCGGTTCGGCAGCAATATAAATTTCCATATAGCCTAGATTTAAAATATTTTCAGGCCATCTAAGATGTAGATGAGTTTGTTTCTTCATCAGATTTGGAGAAATGTAGCATTCCATCACTTGCTCACCCATGGATCCTCTGCAGTGAGTGGGTGCCGTCAGAATAAGAGTCCAAACATCTGATAAAAACATCACAATAATCCAAGTAATCCACACCACTCCAGTCCATCAATTAATGTCTTGAAAGCAATATTATGGAGAGAGGACTCGTATTTTAGCCAGAAGCAGTGGCTTGAAGTGAAAAATGTCTTAATGATGGATTTGTTTCTTAGAAACACGCAGCTTTTGGCTTAACAAGACATTAATTGATGGACTGGAGTGGTGTGGATTACTTGTGGATTATTGTGATGTTTTTATCAGCTGTTTGGACTCTCATTCTGACGGCACCCATTCACCGCAGAGGATTTATTGGTGAGTAAGTGATGCAATGCTACATTTCTCCAAATCTGATGAAGAAACAAACTCATCTACATCTTGTATGTAATTTTAAGCAAATTTTCATTGTTGGATGAACTCTTCCTTTAACAGTGGTTGAGTTTCCCAGAGATTAGTTTTGGGGGATCTGAGGGTATGTTGTGGTTTCAGGACCATGGACAGATCTTCACATGGCTCCATTTGGTGGCTTTTATTAAGCAGCTAACATATATTTTAGAGTAATTTGAGTATTGCGTGATATTTGATATTGCAATGTATATTTCTTGTCACTATTCCAATTCTGCAACATTTCAGTTCCCAACGCTTTTGCTCTTACAGAATATTTTGTAAAACCCATTCTGAATTTAATGGCATTTTATTGACTTTCGTCTAGTGTAACCCTCATAAGATTGTGTATACCCAGAGGATTCTTTGAGTTAGAGAACATATTTATTTTAGCATGCAAACCTTTGGCATTGTGTGGTGATCTTGTTTCAAGGAATTTGTGCGATGGCTTTGAGGCTGTGGTCACGCTTACCCTGCTAATTTTGTGTATTCTGCTGAAAAAGTGTTGCTAGGCACCGAAAGGAGAAACTGTGAGTGGGATTCAGATGGCAAATGCTCTGCTGTTTTCTTTTTATCTGCAATAACGTTTCATTATAAAAGATTCGCAATTTGTTGCATTAATACCTTCAGTAATACAGGCATGAACATAATGATATCTTCAGAATTCAAGCTGGCGTTTGTTCCCTCTCATGAGGGACTGCTATAAATACGCAATTCTCAGATGATATGAATCATTTGACTGTGCTAGGCTGCCAACATGTACTTTGTCTGTTTGATTTTATTCATTTTAAAGCAGGTAAGACTCAGAGTTTCACATGATGACATGCAAAGTTGAAGACATGCCTGCAGCCACTGCCTTCAAAACACTTGAATAATGCAGGGAAACTCTTCAGGTTCACATCTACCACTCGTTCAGCCCTGTCTGGAGTGTTTTCGATCACTTGAAAATGTATAAAGTGTAAACTAACAAATGTAATGCAAAAAATCTGATTAAAATTAGCATTACCCCATTCATCCAGATTAATGCAAAGCATGCATTTTGCATTACAGATAATCCATGTATGAATGCATATTATCTTTTTAGTACTTGGATTACTGGTCAGACTGTGTGGTTTTCATCCATCCATAAGCATAACGCATACACTTTGGAGGAGGGAGTCATCATAGCTGTGCAGCAATCCATTGACCTAGATTTTCAGTATTCTCTGGATTTCAGCCACCCCTGCCTCAGAGACGAGCCATTTATGTGGATTTGGATGTTTCTGCATTCGGAGGGCTGTAGGGCTGCCTTCATGCTTAATGGAACCAGAAGAGTGCCATTATTGCAATTATTTATTTTTCTGCTTTTGAGTGAAAGGGTTTGATCCCGTTCCCTGCAGTAAACACATTGCCTAGTGATTTCTAATGGTTTCATTATTCCTGATAGTTTCAAAAATCAACACAAACAAATTGATTTATGTACACCTCCACCCATTTTACAGAAAAACATACACACCACCTCAACTGCACCTGCATCTGTTTTTCTTTCCTGTAAGCTGTGCCTCAGGTAAAAAAGACATTCAGATTCATCCCTATAGCCATTTTCTTTCAGGTGTGTCACTGTGTGGTGGGAAGAATTGATCTGTCATCATGACTTTTAATGATTGTTTAGTTGCTTACCCTTGGAATCAACATCGTACAGCTGAAAAAAAAAATAAATAAATAAATATATATATATATATATATATATTTTTATTATCTGTGCCAGTTGTGATGCATTACTGATTATCAGTACATGGTGGTATTAAGCATGCCGCTGCATTTGTAATAAATAGATACAAAGCCAGTGTCAAAACTGCGAATGACAGCAGTAAAAAAGAAGATACTTAAATGTAGTAATAGCAAGAGGGCTTTCTAATTAATCAAAGTCATCAAAAGTAATTTTAAGGTGTTTCTACCTATGAAACAAAAAGCATCCACTAGGTGGAAGTGTTTAGTTGTCACCTACACAATGTGCTGTTTATTTCAATAATTACTATAACCCCTACTTTCAATATTTGTGTGTAACCGAATGTAATCTGATTCATTCAAGAATTTCAAATAATTTATATTAGAATTCATTTTGAATGTTTAGTGCTTTTTTTGTTTGTTTGTTTGTTTAACTGACCAAAAAAACCAAAAAAAAAAAAAAATCAGTTTACATTTTATTAATTTAAAAATCTAATTACTGACAGCACAGGCTATTGCTGTAGTTTTGGTTGGTTGTTGACAAAGAAAATTAAGAGTGATCTTGAATATACATTTAACCTGTTTATCTGTTTAAAGTTAAAAGCCTGTTTGAAAATAAACTGTTTGAAAATAGTATTGCATTCTTGACTGCAGATTTTATGAATTTACATGATAATGAACACCTTAAATGTCTAATAAAAAAAATAAAAAAAAAATAAAAATTGAATGCATTAATTTAATCTTTTTTCATCCCAATCTCTGAGAAAAACTTGGTTACACTTTATTTTACAGTGTCCTTGTTACAGTGCAATTGTACATTTAAGTACAATTATCCTTCAACTTATTTAAGTACAATTAGCCTACTTTCTATAGGGTTAGAATTAGCATTTGCTTTAGGGTTACTGAATGCAATTATACATCATTTACTGTTATTACTATAGTAAGTAGGCCACATGTAACAAGGACACTGTAAAATAAAGTGTTAAACATTTAAAAACGTTTTTCTTTATAAATGCGCTGTAAGTATTATGCAACACCCTGAGGGAAAAAAATGCATTGTTTGCATTAAAAAAATAATAAAATAAATTCGGATGAATAGCAAAATAAAGCACATGCTAAAGAGCCAAAAAGCAAAAGTGAAAAGTGGAATGGATAGCAGATTTGCGTGAAATACAAACGTTAGGCTATTATTAGTTATGATCTACTTATAATGTTCATTTCTGCATTATATATCATGCAATGTTTGTTATAAACTAAATATGAAATTTATAAAGCGTCGCCCATTTTTTCTGGGTGTGTATGAATGAGAGAATAAGGGCAGACGTAAACAACAGAGACAGAAGGGGTGACAGAGGGAGAGAAGGCAGTGTGATTTGTTTTATGGTGATATCACCGAGGTTACTCAGAATCACATCACACTTTCACCCAATGAAGTCACTGTAATAAGAGGCGAGATGTAATAACTCAGTGCTGCCAATAGGTCGCACTGCATGCTGTAAACAGGGTCGCCACGGATCTATCTACTGTAATCTCCATTTTGAATGTTTTTATGGTTTAGGGCTTTATGGCACGCCTCTTTTCTCATGGCCGAAAACGAGTAAATTGCCTGGATTACCCAGATGGTGTTATTAATTCGGACTAAAACGCTGGAGGATATCTGAGCTGCGATCTTCTGTGATTTGTCTTGCTCTTCTGAAACGACCTCAGACCGCGGTGAAGGCTTTGGTGTTGTTGCTAATCGCTAACAGCAGAAACGTCTAAACAAAACCATGTCAGATGATGCAACAAATCAAAACAGGATCGTAAATATCACAAGGTACGTATGTTATTTCGACCTTCAAACCGATTTTTCGTGTTAACCGTGCACCTGAATACACATATTAACACTGATAGCGTGAAAGTATAGTAACTAGTTTCAGATCAGTAACTCGTTTCTGCACTCAATGACTGAACTCGCGAGCTGTTTTTTTTTTTTTTTTTTGCACGGTTTGCCATTGAATGATTTATGCGCTTTGGCTGTTGCATAGGTATTAGGTGTTATTTAAGGGTTTATATTCTAAATGTGAAATGACTGACTCGTCTGTCTGCTGTAGATTAGCAATAAGAGTATGAACTAACGTTAGGCCTCAGTGCGTGTCACTGATCCGCTCACGCGCTGCTGCCGCTGCTACGAGCGCTCAAATGTGCGCGAGACTTCCACATTTGGGATTTTCATCCATTTATGTTAATATTAGTCGAGGGACATAAAAGGCAGTAAATCCTCATGGATTTAGCCGCAGATTTTGGACAAAACAGTGTTTACGACGTTAAAGATTATGCCATTTTTGTGAGGCAGTTATTAAAACATCAACTTCAGTCAAGGGTGCGCATGCTAATAAGTGAGTGACATATATTATGCTAACGGTTTTTTTGTTGTTGTTATTTTAATACATTTAAACATAGATAACTCAACCAAAGTTATAAAATAAACTTTAAAAGCGTACTTAGTTACAATATAATGTGATGTGTATGCAGCCAGTTCAACTTCTCTGCATTTTTATGTTATAAATCTTACAAAATACCAAAGTTAATGCAGTTGTTACTACAGTAAAACCAACTGATTTTGAATCTCCATTAAACACTGTAAGAAGTCTTAAGAATCCTTTTATTTGGATTCTTAATTTTTAATGACTATTGTTGGCTAATACTTATTTACCAATTTTGTTTGTTACAAATTAATTGTGCACATGTATAATATAATATAATATAATATTTCAAAAGCCTTTATTGTGGTTATTGCTTATATGTAATTATATATATATACGTGTGCCTGTGTCTGGGTCCATGTGCACATACTTTTACAGTTTTTATCTTTTGTTTTTATATGTTTTTTTTTTTTGTTTTAGCAAAAACTGCTTGTACCATGGTTTAATTTTGTTCTGTCTTTACTCTTAATACGCTTAATAATGTTTTGTTTTCTTTTCATGATACTTACAGTAAACTAGGTTTTTTGGGTATGTTATTTATGGCGTTTCAGAAGCTATAATTGTTTTGTTCTGTTTTACCACAGTAATGCGAGATGGATCAAGGAGGACTGAAGAACGGCGCCAAGAGAGATGATCATTTGAATACGTTGGATTACAGCAACAGCCCAGTCGAGGGAATTTTACGAAGCGGAATACAAAGCGCCATGTCTGTCGCCCCCACTTCGGTGGTTCCTCAGCCCAATCCGCTGATGCAGCCGGTTTCTGGGGACCTTCCCAATGGCCTGAGCAACTCGCCTACTCTGGAGGAGCACACCACCTCCGTGCCGTCCACCCTTGGCATCTTTGGGGAAGATTTGGAGCTCAAAGTGGTTGGGAAGGAGCAGAGGGCCCAGCAACACCAGACCCTGGGTGTTTTCAATTTGGGAGACAGCTTCTCAAGTCTGGAGGCCAGCATCGCAGACCTCAACAGCGCCTCTCCTTCAGTGGACTCCCTGATCGGTGGAGTCGACCCCAATCTCTTTCCTTTAAAAACAGAGGACTTTTCCCCCATGGATAAAGGCGTTATGGACCTTGACCAAGATTCCTTCGGGCCCATTGGGAAAGATGTCGATGTTGGCAATCATAAGCTCTTTAGTGACAGCACTCTGGACCTCCTTCAGGACTTCGAGTTGGACGGATCACCTTCCGATTTCTATGTGGCAGATGACGCGTTCCTATCCACCATTGGTGAAGATGCACTTCTCGGAGACTTGCCGACAAATACGGAGAGGGACGCGAAGGTTTTGGTCAATGGCACGACCACCAATTCCAGCCCCTCCAGCATCAACACAGCCACCACCAGCTTGCCAATTGTGAAGGTGGAGAAGGACTCTATAATCCAGCTGTGTACTCCTGGGGTCATCAAACAGGAGAACAGCAGTGGGACTAACTACTGTCAGGCGAGTCTGCATAGCACCTCCATTAACATTTGCGGTGTCACCACTTCAAGTGGACAGAGCTTCCTATTTGGGACCGGCCCAGCCACAGCTGCTGTCAGTCAGCAGAAAATTCAGAAGCCCCTCTTTAATGTGTACACCCCTGTGACCTCTTCAGAAGATGGTTGGGGCAGGGGCCAGGGCTTTGGGAATGCAAGTGAAATGCAGCAGAGGGCCAGTGAATGCTTTTCCAAAAACTACACAAGCCCCTATGCCAGGTAAGACATAAAAGTCAATATGATTGCATGTGCTTGTGGATGAAAATGCTTAATGAATGGTTCCTACGGTAATGGAACAGCTGGAAATTCCAGGGAATTTTCAAATTAGGCCAGGAAAAGTCATGGAAATTACTTAAAATCCTAAGAATTTTATGGAAAAACCATGGAAATGTTTGCACTGGTTATAAATCTGTCTTGTGGTGAGATCTAAAACACCTTTTAATGGCATTTCAAGTTTTTTTTTGTTTTTGTTTCATTTTTAGAATTCCAGTAAAATTCCAGTAATCACTATCAAAGCTCATTGGTCAAAAGTGTGGCAGTGTTATTTTAGTATTATTTATATACTTTTAATAGTTTTTATATATTTTAGAATAGCTTTTTTAAATTTTCAGTTTTAGTTTTAATTTTAGTTTAATTTATAATCATTTTATTCTGCGTTTTTGTCATTCTTATTAGTTTTTGTTTCTTTTAAAGCCTTTCTTTTAGGTGGTTTGGTTCAGAAACATTTTTTGTTATGCTGGTTAGGTGGTTAAGTTAGGTGGTCTAAATGTATTTGTATCATCTATGGAAGACGTAGGACCATAAAATGTTCCTCCAATCATATCTCTCGGTCCGAGGGCTCTGATAGGATAGGATGATAGCATACCTGCCTGTCAAGAGGAGGCGTGGCTTTGGAGAGTGTTTTGCAGGGAGGGTGAGATCTAATGCTTTGAAAGCTAGCTTGCCCTCCGAAATCACCAACCCTACCTTTAAATATTACTTTTAGGTTTAATTTAGTTTTATTTCAGTTTTAGTTTTTATTTGTTTCCAGTTAGTAATTTTAGTGCTTCAACTTTAGCTTATTTCAGTTTTTCATTTGGTTTTTAATCTAATGTTTAAATTTTAGCTTTATTTCTTTAAATAAAAATGATTTAGCTGTGGTTATTAATGAAAACACTAAAGTGTGGGGACCCTTTTAGCACAGTTATATCAGAAATAAATCAGATTTTAGCAGTTGTGGCAATTATTAAAGAGAAAAGGAAAGCACAAAATAAGAATTAAAATTGCAAGCGTGTCTTTTCTCGGAACAATCATGCCACGTATTTCCTCCAGTAAGGAACAGGCAGGAAATGGAGGTCAGACCAGACATAATCAGTTTTAAAGACAGCACTGCCCCCTAAATTAGCCTAAAAATGACTGTGCTGCACCATTATGGATTTGTTACAGTGTTAAACTAGTTAAAGTTGCTGTAAGGTGCTGCAAGAATATAATATCTGTACATCTGCACCATTTTCCTCCTCACATTCATGTTCCATCATGTTTTCACTGCTATCTCTCCTCACCTATTTGCAAACCCTGACTTGCGTGAGCAGAAGTCATAATCGTATGAAATGTCCTCAGAGGGCATGACAGTAAGGTAGAATTTCTGTGGAAGTAATCTGTTAATATGCTTCTTTTGTTACTGTACAAATGGTCTTGTGTTTACTGTAAGACAAGGAAGTCTGTACTCATGAAGGAGTTATGTAAGTGACACACATATCTGACAATCTCCACAGAGCAGGTCTCCGCAGCTCGACCCGAAACCTGCTCATCCAAAACTGCAGAGGTTTGATGGCTTGTTAATGACGTGTCAGGCATACAGGCTTTGAGGAAGTGGCTGGATATTTGTCATGTGAACAGGCCATTGGCGACACACCCACGTAGTTAAGCTTTTGCTAGATGCTTAAAATAAACAAGATTGTTTTTCTAATGTCAGAGTCATCACTTCTTGTTGCAGTAATCAGAGCTCTGATAACATTATGCAAATTTACTTAAATTCAACAAGAAATTGGAATCAAGCCTGTTTACTTTCTTAATACATGGGTCACAGACGTAAAGATGTCTGCATCAAAAGAAATTTACAAAAATGATTTTATGTCCATAGAAAGCACATTAAATGTAATTAAAGTGTCTATTTTTAAGGTTTTAAATATGTTTTTGGAGAATAAAATATCAAAATTTGGTTGAAATAATGTTACATTGTCATTCAGTGTAACACAGTATTTATGTAAAAAAAAATCAAACAGCATGCTTATTTTGACTTGTACATATTAAAATATATAAAAGAATAAGGGAGCATATTAAATTTTATTGTGTTTTAAATGAGTAAAAAATTCTTACTGACAAATAGGCAAAACCTAGGATAGTGGCAAATTTAAAAAATGTAAAATTACAACTAATTAGTATCTGGGGTGAAAGTAATTAGTCTTTTAATATGTCATAAATTGTAAATATGCCTGACAAGACTGTTACACTGAATGACATTTTAGTGGGTGTCTTCTGTAAATCAGGGGAAAATGTATGATATTTATTTTTTGCTCAGAAAAACAAAAACAAAATTGCAATTAAATTAAACAGAAAACTTTTTAATTTTTTTGAGGAAAAACAACTATTTAAAGCAGTATTACACTTATTGTTTTTAATGCTTAAACCCTTTTTCGATATGGACAAGTATCTGTAAATATTAAGCCGCAAAAAGTCGATTTAAATATGAATCCTGCATGTTCTGCGCATCTCTGTATGAATGGAGCAGATACACAGTGCGCGTGACGCTCGCGGTGATTTCAGTGTCTGCTGTCTCAATGAGGACATAAATACATGAACAATATCTCTAGAACTGCTCTGAGAGTCACTTCATGAGCATTCTACCGTTTCATTTGAGTAAAACTAGCGTCATATCATATACACACAGAACTTTAAAGGTATTCACGGCAATCCGTCAAAATAAAAGTTCGGTTTAACTTAAAGATATTGTGCCAGAAATAGGCTATATTACTATTATTTAGTAAAATATATGTAATACTACTACTGCTACTACTACTACTGTTGAAAAATAATAAAACTTTATTTTTTTAAAGAAATAACCACAAAATATTTCTTCCATGTTTTAATTTTAGTAAATCCCCTTTATTTGGCAAACAATTTAAATGTGTTTAATTTTCATTAATTAAGAGATAAATTAAATCAATGTTTTATGCCTTCATCTGATAACCAGTAACATTTAAATACACAACACAGAATGTCTGAGGGGGGGGGGGGGGTGGCGCATTTCATATGGCCACTGCAAGAATAAATAAAAATTGGTTGTATGCATTCAAATAATTAGACATGCGAAAACAGAATTTGGTAACAATAAAACATCAGGTGAGAAAAAAATAAAACATTTCATACAGCCCTAAACGTCATTTTTGTTACACTTTTAATAAATTAAAATTAAATTGTATACGTTTCATGATTTTAATTAATTAGACATGCTTTTTGGTTAATACAATTTAATTTGTCCATTAAAAAGGAGGGCAGAAAAATTAAAACGGAAAAAAACGGAATCTAGAAAAAATTAAAACGGAAAAAACGGAATTTAGAAACAAATAAAACGGAATTTGGGAAAAAATAAAACGGATTTCATAGGGCCCTACTGACAAGACTGTTACACTGAATGACATTTTAGTGGCTGTCTTCTGTAAATCAGGGAAAAATGTATGATATTTATTTTGTACTCAGACAAACAAAAACAAAATTGACAACAACAATTAAAGCAGTATTACACTTATTGTTTTTATGCTTAAACCCTTTTTCGTCTTTGACCCACATGTACCTGTTCTTATTATGATCAAATTAATTCATGTCATTTTCATAGGAACTTGAAGTTCAAAGTAGAGGTCGACCGATAGTGGATTTTACCGATACCAATAGCTAGGTTGGACCACACTGGCCGACACCGATTAATCAACCGATAGTTTTTAAAATGGATACTGAAAGAAAACTAAAATAGTGCTTTACTATTTAAAAAACAAAAAAACCAGTAACAGTACTGAACCATACTTTGTAAATGAATAAAATATTAATAGTATTTATTATATTGATCATTAAAGTTATTTCAGTTTGCTAATGTTAAAAGAAGAAACTTTAACATTTGAAAATGTAGCCTATTAGTAGCTAATAGTGAATGTTGAAACGAACACGCTCTAACAAGGATCAATACTTCTACAGTTTTCATTAATGCTACAAATGGACTCTTATTGTTAAGTATTACCATTTAATTTCAACAGTCATGCTTAAAGATGGCCATCTTTAAATATCTACACAAGGCCATAGCATTAAAATTACATACATATGGATATTGTATGTGTACTCACACACTTTATTTGCTTCTATTTTTTAACCCCTCATAATTATCTAATCAAAAAATTTTTTTAATGTTTTAGTCACGCACCGGGCAAAAGCGCAGCACTACAGTGCTAGGAGAACTCAGAGGTATCACACACA
Source organism: Tor tambroides (assembly GCA_021397915.2). Taxonomy (NCBI): domain Eukaryota; kingdom Metazoa; phylum Chordata; class Actinopteri; order Cypriniformes; family Cyprinidae; genus Tor; species Tor tambroides. The sequence continues at coordinate 7,835 of JAFVLL020029463.1, read as the reverse complement.
CACACACACCAGACGCTTTGCATTCAATTCGAGTGGCGGTCTAAAACAGTTTATTTAATCACCAAAAGGATATAAGTGTGCTGAAAGAATGAACAATGTGGCATAAATGAGTTTGACGTTTGGTGTTTTAAAAAAAACAGAGCAAGCGGAAAAAGAAAGCGCCATCTATTACAGCTCTCTATATGAAACATACAGACTTTATTAGAGCCACAGAAAATGCACAATACATCATTTATAGCCTAGGGTGAAGTCATTATGTACATTCACAACGATTTGGGACAAATATAATGTAATTTAATAGAGAACTATGTGAATGGAGCTCTGGTCCGTGGCAGGATTTTCTGTCGGCTGTGTTTAAATGCATGTCTGAAGTTTCCCTCTCTGTGCAGCATGCAGTGTCGTGTCAAAATAAACAACATGCGCTGTCAGTGATTTTCGCCTCTAGAGGTCGCTCTCGTACTGTATAATGGCAGCGGACCCTTCTCAGCCACTCCAGCAACAGACACAACCCGGAAAACTATCGGCATGGATTTTTGCCGATAACCGATAGTTCTGGCAATCAACTATCGGTGCCGATTAATCGGTCGACCTCTAGTTCAGAGAAAACCAATCACTTTGTAATTTTTCATCGTAATGTATAAATGGGTTCTGCATCTGACGTGACTTGATGGCTTGACTGTGCTTCTGTTTAATGTTAACCAATCGTCAAATAACTATTTAGGCATTGTTTTTAGACTATTATTTTATGTAAAGAAGCCATTCTAAAATGTTGGCAATAGTTTACACTATTTAGTATTTCAATGGCGGATAACATTAATGTGTAGTTACAGAAGTGTCCAGTCCAGTGCTGTTATTGTTAACCGAAACTAAAACTTGAACCAGCAGCCTTGGTAACTAACTGAAATAAAATAAGTTTAAGTACTAAAATTACTGAAATAATACAGCTGAAATAAAAATAAATGAAAAACTAAATAAATAAAAAATTAAATTAAATTAATAGAAATAAAATAACTTTAAAGCTCAAATAAAAATAAAGTGAAATATAAATAAAATAAATATAAATAAAATAAAATTACTGAAACTAAAACTGAAATCTTTCTTTCTTTCTTTATTAATAAAGCACTTTCACACAACTCCTGGTTGATCCAAAGTGTTGTTCAATACAACGAAAATCAAGCAGATTAGAAACCACAATACAACAAAGCACAATATAACAGTACAATTGACATGGCTAGATAAAAGCTAATGGCAATAGATGTTTTTTAAGCAGGTATTTAAAAATTGGTAAATAGGGCGCAGCTCTAACAGAAGTTGGTTTGTTTCATAGACTAGGACCAGCAACAGCGAAGGCTCAATCACCTCTGCAGTGGAACCTCAATCTAGGAACAGAGAGGAGACCAAGATTACTGGATCTTAGGGACCTATCTGGTTTGTGAATGGAGATTGCTTCAGAGAGATCTGATGGTGCTTGTTTATGAAGAGATTTAAAGACAAAAGTTACAATTTTAAAAACAATTCTAAATTTGATTGGTAACCAGTTTAGCAAAATAAGAATGGGCGAGATGTGATTAAACCTCCATCTGCCTGTCAGCATCCTTGCAGCAGCATTTTGCACCATCTGACAATAAGACTGGGGCAAGAATCGAGCCCTGTGGCACCCTACATGTAAGTGGGCATGAGGATGAAATTTATTGGCCAATAGAAACACTAAAACTTCTGTTACCTTGCCCTGTAAACCAACACAGCTCTCCAACCTGGAATAAAAATAAATTAAAGCTAAACAGAAATGTATACACACTAGGGGTGACCCTGAATAGTCGAAGATTCGATGCTTCGATAGGAGGAGCCTGATTCGACTACCAATCTCACAGTTGAATATTCGCAGGGGTGTTATGATCATGCAATTTTGGCTGTATGGGGGTGCTCAATGTCTGATTTCACATAGAACTACGGTTTTCTCCGAATAAGTTAATATACAGCCTATTATGATAATGCTGTAAATAAGAATCTGAAAAGAAAGAAGCTTTTAATAAATATTTTTAACATGCGTGAATACATCCAACCACCCCTGTAGATTTAAGTTTCACTTTCCAAATCTTTAACAAGACTCAAATTGACACAGGCAGAGTGAAAGACTGGATTTTTTTTTTCAGTCAGGTAGGGTACACGTGATTTTAAAACAGTTCTAATTAGATTTTTGCATGCTGTGAACATAGGTGCGATCCCGTGGCTGACCACATAAAAACTCGAGATATTGATGACGTGGCAGCCTAGATATGGAGCCTTTGTAGGATGCAGCCTTCCGTTTGAGAAACGGCCAACTTGAAGTGCCCTCCTGGAGCAAGAATGGACATTAAAAACAGCAGATAACTGTAGCTTTGTAAAATAACCAATAAGAGATGTTGAAATGCTCTCAGGGGTGATCTTGACCTTCAGCCTTAACGTCCTGGTCAGAAAGCTTCCTCAAAAGTCGTGTGACTACACATCTGGCTCCATTGTGGTAACACTCTCTTTTTCACAATCCAATCAATTCCCGATGGATAAAACCTTTTTTTTTTTCTTATTCTACATCCTGTTTCACTCACATATTTGTCATATGGAATTAAAATAGATGCTGTTTCATCTGGACTCTAAACGATATGTTTATCTGCCAGATACATCACAGGGTATCGGCTGAAAATCTGGCCCACTATGTAGTCAGATGAAAAACGCAGCAATAACTTGAAAGTGTACCATAAAATCATCTAAATAGCTGGTGGTTCTGGAGAGAAAACAGTCAGTTCGTGGTTCAGTCACGGAGAGCAGGAACAGATGGTGAAACACTAGAGAGGTTTCATCTTTAATTTACATGTGGACTCAATTATCAGGCCTTTGTGGTCTGCAGGTTTTGAGTGGGAGTTAGAGTTGTTTGCGACTGCATCCCAACCTGTGTGACATTTAGTGGCTTGCAGCCAGCTTAGACAGGAGCTGTCTCTCTTTCTCTCTCTCTCTTTGTTTGCCTGTCTCTCTCTCTGTCTTGTGCACGCTATGCGGCAAACATGGTTGGTTATCAGGTCAGTGGCACCGCTTTTCTCACGCAAGCATAAATCGGTTCACACCCCTTTTTTGTGGCATGTTTTTTTGTTTTTCTGTCTCTTCTCCTATGTGACTCTCCATCATGAATGAGGATCTAATTGAGCCAAACCCTTTTGATATGTAGTGACTCAGAAATTCTTCCTGAAAGCTTTGCTCAGATCGTTCTTGGCTTTATATGAGTCAACATGGACGGCTCTTAGGCAGCTGTGAATAAGTAGCTTGTTTTCTCTTTCTCCTCCTAGTCTTTCTCTCCTCTCCTCCCTCCAGCACACACCCACTAAATATTTTTAACTCTGCATAACCAGTCCCACAATGAGGACCTTTAGACTAGTGAAAATATAGGTTTTCTAAAAAAAAAATAAAAAAAAGCCCTGGGGCTGATCTTTGAAATGTATGGAGACTGTCACGCTCTTCTGCAAACACTGTAAATACAGTTTACACAAAACCAGACTGCGTTCATTTAAAGTAGAAAAGTAGCTACTACAATGCAAACAAGCAGTTGTTTTTACTTCCTTTTGCCAGATGCAGTTTGCTTGGATGACACTTGTAGCTGAACATAGAGACTCCATTCCAGATGCCAAACATAGAGACGCTCCAGATGCCATTAGAAAATAACACACTCAGACTATTTTTTACCCACAGCATTGATTGTGTTTAGTTTTCATTTGAGCAATTGTAATAAATCCCTTTTTAATAATATAACTTATAATGATGAATTACGCTACAATTCAGAAGTTTGAGGTCAGTAAGATTTCTTTTTAGCATTAAAATGATCAAAAGTGTCATTAAAGACTTGTACATTGTCGCAATTCAAAAGTATATAAAAGTTTGTGTTCATTAAAGAATCTTGTAAAATTGGTTTCCAAAAAATATGAGGCAGCACGACTGTTTTCAACATTGATAATAATCAGAAATGTTTCTTATGCAGCAAATCAGAATATTAGAATGATTTCTGAAGGATCATGTGACTCTGAAGACTGCAGTAATGATGCTGAAAATTTTGATTTGATCACAGGAATAAATTACATTTTAAAACATATTTGCATAGAAAACTGGTGTTTTAATTTAATAAATATTTTTGCTTAAATGGCTTATTATTTTATTCTCCATCGGGATAAGGCCAAGACGGGATAAAATCAAACATTTAATCTTAATTCTAATTTTAAAATAATACAGTTTTGTAATTTGTACTGGAATAAATGGTGGTTGATTGTCTTGTTTCTGTGAAACATGTATTTGTGCTTTTAGTTTAGCCATGTTACACTAGCATTACTTGAGTCTCTTAAAGCTTTAATAAGATGTACAGTAACTTTAATACTGGTCAGTAGTTTCTCCTTTAACATTAAATAACGTAATGCGTAAATCAATGCTATTATTTTCCTTTCTTATGAAGTATATAACTGTATTAGTAATTAAAAAAGTATAGCTCCAGTCCTGAATGCTGATTAGTCAATACAACATTCCAGCTGTGCTAAAAATAAAATATAGTAACGGCTTTGTCTGGTTTCTGTTACCAAAAAGCAACTTCCCAGACCTCTACACTGGAAGCTATTTCAGCTACTGGAAAGCTATTTCACAGCATCTCGGCTTTAGGAATATCAGACCGGTTAGTCATCGCGTATATTTGACACAGCGGCCAACCTAGGTTTAACTACAGCCATTAAAGAGGGCAGTCTCTCTCTGTCTTGTGCTCTCTCTCTCTTTTATTTCCTTCTCTCTTGCTTGCTCGCTTTCTCACAGTCTCGGTTCGGTTCCTGTAGAGCAGAAATCTTGACAGTCAGCAGAAGTGGATAATGGATGTAAATCACCTCTGTGTTATAAGTGCTTTAGCACACAGAGATCAAGCCGCCTGAAACGCTCTGAGTGCCATTGGTTTGACCTACTTTCTCTTCTGCATCACAGCTGGGCCGAGTGGAAATTACCCACGTCTATACACCGCAGGCTGGCGGTGGCACGACAAAACGAAACACCTCTGTCGTAATTAATGAAGCAGTCTATACTGCATGCATGCAGAGTCCTGGAGGACAAACGAAGGCATGCTAGGGCTGAGTGATACGCCCAAAAAAATCATTGCAATAAAATTTTTCATATCAGTTGATATCGATAATTATCACAGTAAACTTCAAATCTGTTTTTCTTTCAAGTTTAAAGGCAGATTTTGGCTCCTAAGTGAAAGTTGTAGAAACCAGACTGTTAATTGTGGTTTTAAACTACTCTTTATTGTCAGAACATGACAAACACTTCATGCTTTTGAATTCTTTACGCTTTCCCAGTCATTTTTCCTTAACAAAATAAATATCTAAAATAATTTCTTAGTTTCTGCATGTTCTAATGAGTGATATTGTTTCAAATCATGAAAAAGGTTTGTGTTGCCTGACTTTGGCACGCACCTTCAGCACAGTTTGCAGTGCAGGCTGTAATATTTATAATAGTACTTTTTTTTTTTTTTTTTTTTTTTGTCTCTTGCACGTTTGACAGTAGCTTAAGTTAGGATACAAATGTAAATTTAAGTTCATTATCAAAAACAGTAACATCAATAAAAATTGTAACAACCTCATTTTATGGCGAAAATTAATTATTTGGACTGTTTGAGTTTTATTAAAATTAACCATTGGTCTTCCATAGTAGCATACATGTAGATCATAAACTACACTATAACACCTCAATATCATGGTAAAAATTGAACTTTATGGTTTCTCGTTATTTGTATGATAAATAGTAGTCTAAATACATTTAGTATAAATGCACAAACGCTATAGCTTAATCACAAAAACACTGTAATTATATTCCATTACTCCTTTAATACATTTAATACATGTCTACATTAATAATATAATAAAATTCGATATGAATATCCCACATTTCTGTCACAATACTACGGTGCAGTTAGCATTACTACAGTAAATACAAAAACCTGATTCATGAGGTAAATGATGGCGATTTGTAGATTGAAAAGCCTTCTGACTGTATCGTTGCACACAGTGTTTCTCCTGTTTGTCAGCACTGTTTCATCTGGTTTCAAACTAGTATAAATCACTGAATTAAAGCACTTCACACTGGATCTCACAGTGCTGTTTAGTACTCGTGTGACCAAGATTTATCAGCGAGTATACGCATCTGCTCTAGTGAGCTCGCGTTGCTCTGCCATTTGGACAGATAAATAGTCTGTGTGGTGTGGTTCAAATTAGTAGCGCTGTTTCATTCTGCTTTTAGCGTGTAAACAATATATTGAACGCTTGTTATTGTTTTATCGAGGAAAATTATGGCTTCGAAAAATGGTTTCTAATAATTTCCTCGTGGTGCAGTAATGATTACTGTCTGAACCCAGTGACATTTCCATTGAGAAGAATGCAGATAATGTAACTGTATTTCGGGTTGAGCAAACCAGTGTGGTTAGACTGGTTGCAAAGTAAATGTGACCCACATTGTCATTTTTTTACAAACATGATGAGTCAGTTTTGCAAAATAGAAGAAAGAGTTTCTCGTTGGGATTATATTCATAGAACAATATAGTTTTATTTTAAGAATTGTTGTTTAAAAGAGTGTTTGTGCTTGCGGCCTGATTCATGAGGCTGTGTCTTATGGCAAGGCTTTGAAAAAAATATCAGACGCAGCGATGGCATACTCAACTTCCTCTTTCTGTTTTCATGCATTTCTCCTCAGGGTAGGCGCTATTTCCTTTTTTTATTGCTGCGATCCTGGGACACTGAAGACTTCAGCCACAAATTAGGCAATTCTGTCAAATAGACGATGATTAAAACCCACAACCTTTTGCAAAATGTCATTATGTGCCATTTAAGGTATAATGAAGCTATTACAACAAATAGACTAATCTAGTATCTGACAACTAAAATGCTGCCCCGTGACCAAACCGAATGTGAGATTTTCAGCCCAATAGATGTGATCAATAGATGCAAGGGACTGTTGGGATCGATACATCACTAGCAGATGGATATGTAATGTGGAGGAAGTCACGTACTTTTGTGGCCATCAAATGCAGTCTATAAATAAGTAAACAGAAGATAGAGAGAGTAGGATTTTAGCCATAGGTATCTCTTCATTTTCAAACTCAGATTCCTCTTTGTCATTGCGAGGTCGGGCTGATTTCTATTTAAAGTAGGGGTGGGCGATATGGAAAAAATATATCACGATTTTTTATTTTTTTTTAAATATCACGATTCTTTGTCATGTTGGTTTTACTATTTTGCAAGTTGTCTGAGCATTACAGCCAAACTAATTTCCCTATTAACAAGACGAAGCCTTTCAAAAAAAAAAGAAAAAAAAAAGAATAGCAGATATTTAGGACAAAGTGGGCAAAGATAAAAATCTTTGACATTATTTTGTTTTATTAATAAAAAATAAGAACAAAGATACACATTACAAATACACATAATATACAAATAAAACAAACAGTGTTTGGGTCACATTTACTTTGCAACCAGTCTAACCACACTGGTTTGCTCAACCCGAAATACAGTTACATTATCTGTATTTAGCAGGAGCATTCAAGAATTTGAATGAACAAATATAAAAACAAAAAACTATATAGACTGATTCCTAAAGCAACTGTATTAAAGTTTTTCAGTCAGCAGTAGTGAGTGATTTTTCTCTTTGCTTTTTGTTGTTTTATTAACATTAAAAGAATAGTTCACCCAAAAATAAAAATTCTGTCATCTGTCTGTCAATTCTGTCATAGTGTTTTATATTTATACCATCATTTACTCAAAAGTTGTTTTAAACCTGAGTGAGTTTCTTTCTTC
>JAFVLL020029461.1:0-25188 GCA_021397915.2 Tor tambroides | reverse complement strand
CCGCGAGTCCCTCAAGTCCGCCGCTGTCCGCGGCTCTCTAAAGCCCGCCGTTCGCGGGGAAATCGCCGCCGCCATCCGCGGCTCCCTCAAGCCCGCCGTTCGTGGGGAAATAACCACCGCCGTCCGCGGCTCCTAAGTCAAGTTCATGGGCTGCCGCTCGTTCACGCCGCCATCCGCGGCTCACCCAAGCCCGCAGGCCGCCACTGACTCATGCCCGCCGGCCGTTCCGATGTCATGTCTGCCGGCTGTGGCTCCTTCAAACCCGCCGCCCGTTCCGATGTCAAGTCTGCCAGCTGCAGCTCTCTCAGCCCACCGGCCATTCTGAAGTCAAGCCCGCCGGCCGCTACGACGTCAAGCCCGCCGGCTGCGGCTCACTTCAGTTCCCAGTTCCCACGGATCCAGTTCCGTAGTCACGGCCAGGAGTGCCGTTGCCGGTTCCAGAGGATCCAGTTCCCTAGTCACGGCCAGGAGTGCCATTCCCGAGTCCCGAGGATCCAGTTCCGTTGACACGGCCAGGAGTGCCATTTCCGGTTCCAGAGGATCCTGTTCCCTAATTTCGGCCAGGAGTGCCGTTCCCAGGTCCCGTGGATCCGGTCCCGTGGATCCAGTCCACGTCACGGCCAGGAGTGCCGTTTTTAAGTCTTGTCTTGCCCACTGGAACATTTTAATCTCCTTGTCATGTCAGTCTTGTCTTGTCCATGGAGACTCGTCTGGTGGCTCCTCGAGTTGTGGCCATGGAGGCCAGACCCAGCCACCTGCCTCTCCTGTCGTGGAAGTAGAAGTGGTTCCTGGGTGATATACCATATCATAATTAAATGACATGAGATGTGCAGACCACCTTGCTACACAAAGTCGAGCACAGTTGACACCCTTAGTCATAAGCAGGGTTGTCAGTGCCTGATGGTCCATACATGGATTGAAACAGCAGCCCCACAGATTTGTATGCCAAGCATGTGTGATGCAAAGGCCACAGTTCATTCAATGCCGTCCTGGCTAACCTGAGAAAATATAGCTCCCATATCATAGTCAGAAGTATCTGTGGAGACAATGGTGTGTAGTGAGGGGTCGAATAATGTCAATGCAGGGCTGTTTACTAGCAGTAATTTTACATCAGTCAAACTTTGTTCAGCCTCTTTTGACCAGCTGAATCAGTTTGAATCTTGCAGGTATGCATGCATGTACTGGAGCTACAACAGTGGCAAAATCAGGAATAAACTTACTGTACCATGGCATAAGTCCAAGTAAGGAGCACAAAGTAGATGCATCAGAAGGTGCAGGAGCATTGAGTATTGCATGTACATGTGACCCTATGCTGACACATTATGACTTGAGAACAACAGGCTGGTTTGCCAAAAGCGACACTTGTCTTTATTGAGCTGAAAGCCAGCAGTTTCTAGTTGCTGTAAGACTGCTTGAAGTGCTTTGTCATGCATAGACATGTCACATCCATGGATGATAATGTCATCCAGGTAGTTTTTAACCACTGACAAACCAGTCAGAATGATGGTAATCATCTTCTGAAATCCAGCAGGTGCTGAAGTCAATCCGTAAGGAACACAACTAAAATGGAACAGTACGTCATGAGTAATAATGGATGTGGGGTCACAACTGTCCTTGGTAGTAAGCATTAGCAAGGTCAGTGGCAGTGAAAAAAGTAGAACCTTTTAGAGCAGAGAGTAGTTCATTCATGTGTGGCAATGGAAAAGAGTCCACACTCACTGCTCTGAGATCAATGCACATCCTAATTTTACCTGACTTTTGCTGTGTAACAACAATTCTATCATCCCAGCTGCTTGCAAGTGATTTAATTCCTCCACAGTACTGCAAACAGAGAGTGAGAGCCGGCAAAGTTTATGGCTTGTTTAAGGCTTGTTTATGCTGGTTATAGTTGTAGGTAGTAGTTGTGCTGTCTGCTCATCTCTTTTCATTTTTCTGTTCTTGTTGTTCCTCTTATCTTACTGCAAGTGTCATCACTAATGGTTAATCCTTTAAAGTTCATCAACTTTATTTCACTAACTGCAACACTGCTTCAGTGTTACTTTTACTCTATGGAGTAAAGGACAAAAAACAAAAAACTTAGCAGTCTTTAAATGAGCATTTTGCTGTCACATTAAACATGTAACCTGTTTTTCTTATAATTAAAAAATAATGTATTAAAATTAGCTGGATAATTGGTCTTTATTTAACTATGAACACACACTAAGAAACATGATATGAAACATGTACATGTGATTTGTTGTGGTTTTGCTGGGATAATACCAGCACCCAAAAGGTCCGCCAGCACACCAGCATTCTAAGCTGGTCCCATCATGCAAAACATACCTTATGCTGATCCACCAGCACACCTGCTTCCCATGTTGAAGACCAGCAAACCAGCAACAAGCATCCCATGCTTGAACCCAGCAAACCAGCAAACAGCATCCCATACTGGTCCCAGCATGCAAAACATAGCTTATAGTGGTGACCAGCAATGTTGCATTTTTCAACAGGGTCGTCCTGTGTTGTACTTTGGCAGGGATTTGAAATGAATTAAACCTGATCAGCATATTTGATCTGGCTTGCTATCAGGACAGCTGACCAGTGTGACCAGTTTGTTTCTAGTAAAAAATCTCTCACGTAATCGTGGGCTAAGCACATTCTCTACTAACTGAAATTTTTTTTTATTTTGAATTGTAATCATTTCTGTTGCTCTTTTTTATTTTGATTCCTTTCCTTTGATTTCTACACCTGTGACTGGATACCCAGTGACAGTTTTAATGTTAGCCTGCTAGCAAATGATTTCTGTGGCAAAACAATATATTTTTTTTACCTATGCTTTGCTATACTCCGGATTTGTTTTTTTGGCATCCATCCATCCATCCATCCATTGTCCTAGCACTTATCTGGGACCGGGTTGCGGTGGCAGGAGGCTAAGAAGTGCAGCCCATTCCACATTCTTTTCCCTGGCTTTTCCTGTCCAAGCTACACACCTGCTTCTCAGGGTCAGCCCAGTCACCCTGTGAAGAAAGCTCATTTCAACATTGTGTCCACTATCTGTTTCTTTCGGTCATTACAGGGTATGCAGACACAGCTCTCACACTGGTTGACTAGGGACTGGATGGCACAAATAAGTGGCCTCAGGAACCCATACTCCTGTAGTGCTCCCCACAAAACAGGGATGGAATCCACATAGTTCCTCTTTCAGCTGAGTTTTGACAATTGTCTGGATTCCCCTTTCCAGCACTCTGGCATAGTCTTTCCCAGACAGGCTGTGAAGTGTGATCCATCGGTAGTTGTAACACACTCTCTGGTCCCTTTTTTAAAAAAATGGGAACCACCACTCCTCAGGATTCAAAAGTTCCTCAAAATGTTCCTTCCCTCTCCAAACTATATCACCAGGAGAGATCAGCTGGTCCTCACTGTGACATACCACAGCCTGGGTCACCCCATGCTTCCTCCCAAAGCCATCTGATTGTTTACCAAAACTTCTTTGAGGCCAAGTAAAGTTCTCCATGGCTTCCCTGAGTTCCTCCCACACTCAAGTTTTTGCTTCCAAAACTGCTGTGGCTGCAGTCCTTCAAGCCTGCCAGTACCTTTCAGCCCCTGGGTTAACCAATCCCAAAAGGTTAGATACTCTGAACTGCGATTTCGAGCATAAGCACAGAACACAGTCAGAGCCTTCACCTCTGCGTCACATTGAGGCAACCCCTTCGTCCACTGGGCTAAACCCCAAAACCGTGGTGCAAGGGACTTTTGAGTACTTCCACACCTGCTCGACAGGTCTCACCCTGGGTAGCTCTAGAGAAGGAGAGGGTCCATCCCCTTTACAGGAATTCCAGAAGTTCCTATCCAGGTTCCGGAGCCTGAGCTGTGCATGGAAGTGAGGCCAACTACTATATGCAGCCTGTGTCCCTCAAGCTCCTGCAATGAAATCCGGTTCCATCCCCACCACATTCTATGTACCACAAGATAGTTTAAAGGTCCCATATTGTCAAAACTGAAATTTCCTGGCTTATATCATGATAACAGAGGTCTATGGGCTATGTAACTACTATATAAGTTTCAAAACAGTCAATCCACAGTAAAGTGCACACAGCCTGTATAAAGTAGCTGTGATTTTTCATGAGCCCTTGTGACTTCCGTAAAAATGTGACGTCCGAACTACTCAGTCACCGCCTTCAGTCACCATCCCGAGCACCGCCCACCGTCCTTTTGCCAAACCCCCAGACAGCATCGCGTCCATGCCATTGCTGAGCAACAACAACACGGAAACATGTCGAAAAGGTTAACTTTAACGGACGAAACCAGATCGGCAGCAGGTATGTGATCAAATTTCTAATTTGAGGCTGTATTACATTGAATCTGGCACCCAACATCACAACAAGATGATATTTTAAGCTCCTTATGTAGCCGAATCTGCACTGGTTTGAATGGGCCGCCTCCAGTTTTTTTGTTTTTTTTCCTGGCCGCCTCCAGTTTGTTTTGCTTCCAGCTAGCGCTGTGACGTAATCGTGACATCAGCCCTACATGAGCCTAGTTACCTGTGGTTGGCCTAGGCGTGCGTCACTCAGAAAACAACAGGCCAATCAGAAGATAGGCTCATGAATATTAATTAGACAGGCCAAAATTGGCCTGTTTTTAGCAGAGCTCCTGAGAGAAGAGCTGTAAAAATATATTGAGATGGTTTTTGGAACTTATACCGCAAATATATATTCTTAAGGACATCAAAACCTAAAATAAAACTCCAGAAAGGTGTACAATATGGGACCTTTAAGCAACAATGGTTCTGTCTGTTTTGCATCACACCTGTTCTCTATACCTTTCTTTGCAGGTGGTGATACCACAAGGAGGTTGCCCCACATTGTTTGTTTGGGATGAAACTGACTGGGCCCCATGGGTTAGAGGCTGGCCCTCAGACACTCACTTGCAAGCTCCTCTATGAGGCCTGGTTCCAGGAAAGGGCCCTGGTATCCCTACTCTGGGTATCTCTCCACTCTTTTTTGACTCTGACACAAAGGTCTATGTTGGATCAGTCTTTGTCTTTTTGCCTGGGACCAGTTTGCCTTGGGAGCCCCTAACAGGAAATAATACTCCAGACAACACATCTCCCAGGGTCTCTGAGGCAATCAAATCCTTCCACCACATTAAGGTGGTGATGCAAGGTGGAGCTTATTTTGCACACCACACAAACACAGTGAACAGGTAAACGAGCCCATGCTGAATTCATGGGTAACCAAATGTGATTGAGTTGGACAGTTACATTAGAAATTTATGCCACTGTAGTTTCATGATGGTAAAGATCTGTAAAACAACTGATCACTTTCAATGAGGAATATGAGAATCAGATAATAAGATGACAATATGTGTGTGAGAATGACTATCTTTAAGGTTCTGATTTCCTTGATTATTCAGTATTCATTCCATCTTCATGCACGTCTATTCAAGAATGAAGTGAAAACATTTCTGTCTAAATGGCAGCTATAAAAGGAAATATTGAATGAATGATACCAATCTATAATCTGACTTGTGATGCAGCCTGGAATCATAACCACACTCTTTGACCAGCAGAGAACTGGCCCCCCAATTGAGCGTGGTTTCTTCCAAGTTTTTTTCTATAGAGCTTGCTTCAACTGAATTAAAACTGAAACTGCTTTGAAACAATCTATATTGCATAACATGTGACTAAAGGTGACACTGATTAAATGACACACACGATAGGTGTGGAATGGAAAAACTGGTTTATGCTATAGTTGAGTGATTGACAATACCTTCTAGTTTGAGTCATGGTCTTCCCACGTATATAAGTAAAGGCACTGATCAGATTCTGGCACCTGCAGTTCAGCAGCAGCGTATTCTGGTAAAGCTGCTGAAGATAGAATCTTCCTGAGTTTGCTCTGCTCTGCATTTATCTTTGGTAAAATGACTTTTCTGTATTTCATCCATCTGCTTTTAATGTATTTTTTAAGAAATAGTGATAGTTCTTGTGTACATACATCAATGCTTGTTCCGAAAATTGTATTTGCGCTTTTTGCAAAAATGTGTTTACATTGTTTTATTTTTTAATATTTACTATATAATATGTTTGCTTCTAAATTAACATTATTTTAATGCTAATTTATTTTATGTTTGTGTATACATATAAATGTGCAGGTGGATGAGGTGAAGTTTCTCATAATGAGGTTTTTAATCTCATTGTGTGTGTCTCTACTAGTGCTAATTAATGGTGAGGGGTTTACAGCTCTACCAATTCAAAAATATGACCAAGAATCTGACATTAGAAAGAAATATATTTAAATAAATAATCTAACTATGCTTTGACAGGTGGAATAATCAATGGACAAACACCAGGTAATTTTCCACTCTATCATTAATTATAATCTTTTATCTTCCTCCCATGTTTGGAACTGCAAACCTCTAACTTCCTAACTTCTTAGTCTTGTTGTTCCCAGACTGTATTCAGTCAACTCAAATTTCAGCATTACCACCAGATATTTTGTTCAGGAGGGATGATCCCTTTTTAAAAGGGTGTTCAAGGTTCAATACAAATTAAGTTCATTTGACAGCATTTGTGGTATGAATCAAATTAAATGAATTTGATATGTCATTTCCATCAACACTGAAATGTTCAGTAATCATACATGTAACAATCATATAAGATATCATTATATTATTTCACATTTTTTAAAGTTTTTTAAAGTTTCTAAGTACATAGCAAAGTTTTACAATTACATACAATATTTATGCTGCAGTTAAGGGATCAGTCTCACCAATGGCATTAACATAGTAATGTTGAGTAGATTTATGTGGTCACTGCACTTCCAGTGGTGGTCTTAGAAAAAGTTGATTGAGGCTTTCAGCTTCCTTTACAAACTTTCCCAGTTGGTGTAGTGGTCTTACTTCATGCTTGGCATCTTGCTGTCAACATTCTTGTTATGTAGCAGGCAAATATATATTTTTATTTATTTTATATATTTTGTTCTTGTTTTTTCTCCATACCGACCCTTTGCAGCATAGGCCTTCAACCCTGCTCCTGGGTACCCACTTTAGCTGCAACTCTAATCAAACACACCTGAACCAGCTAATCAAGTTCTTCAGGATCACTTGAAAGATCACAGGCCAAGTGTGCTGAAGGAGGTTGGAAGTTTGATTCGCAGCAAAGTGGGTCCCCAGGAGTAGGGTTGAAGACCTAGACTTTATAGTATTCAGCCGCATAACATATTCAACTGAGCATTGTTTAAGAGTAACTCAAATGTCAGTCTTACAAAATTTTACATCTAACATGGTCATAACAGTATCTCCTCTAGGCTTGCTGCAGTAGTCAGTGTTACTGGTATTACCTGGTGTTTGGCTGTACACTGAATACATTACTTGCCCAACGTGGTACCACCCCACAGTCATTTTGCTTTTTTATAGAAATAAAAACCATTTAGTTCAGTTGGACAACGGACGCTACAGTTACAGTACAGTAAACTGAAAGCGTCTGCTTTGCTCCATACAGCGCGCAGTGCAGCAGGAGTCAGATTTCACTGATCACGTGAATAGAATTTGCCTTTTATTGTGATATGATAGTTTGGAGCTGACAGGGAGCAAATTGGGAGAGAGAGAGGAGGCAGGATCGGGAAAGGTCCTGTAAAACTCGGGACGCCCAAAATAGAATGAAATATTATATATGTTAAATTCCCTTTAAAGTGAACTTGCAGAACTTGCAGTAAAATTCCCATAAATGCGCCAGAAATAGAGCCTAATCAAAGCTTTACCTGCATGTTTTACAGTATTTACAAATCATATTAAGTAATACACAGATCACAGATTGAAATGTATGGAAAATAAACCAAATGCATAGGCTAACAACAAATATAAAAACAAAACAACAACAATAATAATTTATTTATATATATATATATATATATATATATATATATATATATATATATACATACATACATATACGTATATGGATGTTGTTACCTAGACGGAATGATCTTGTGGCCATGATATTTTATCACGTTTCCATGTGATAAATTTCCCCCTAAGTGAACCGAACATGTCCCCTACTGCTCACCATACTTCTTAAACCAGAGAATTAGCATGTTGGTTTTCTTGGCAAAAAACATGCAAGCGCTGTCACCGACAACCAATTAAGTTTTGAAAAGTCTGTTGTCTTTGCTATTTACCTGATGTTACACTATGGGCACTTTTTCATTTATTTGATTCCAGTGTTTGCTAAACTTCCTTATTAGTTGACATATAATACAGCATGTGATGAATGCCATGCCTTGTCTTATTCGTTTTTGTTAAAAAACGTTATATAAGCTAGTTTGTCATTGTTCTGTTGTGTTGTTGTTGTGCTTTTCATTAAGAATAATAATGAATCCATCTGTCAAACATTCATTTTAGTCTTAGAAAGTAAAAGGTCTAAAGATGTACACGCAACAGACAATTACCTTTTCTTGTAAAACATGACACCAAGATCGTAAATTCGAAAACAAAAGCATCCAAAGCCCCGCCCGGTAATACCAGTTTTGTGGCAAGCATATATAGGCCTACCAGTGTGAAAATTTCCTCACCAACACATCCCTGATCTGCTCTTATACAAATTCTGCATTGTACACTATGTTCCTCCATTATTATTATTATTATTATTATATGTTCCACATATTATTACTATGGTTTCTACCCATTCTCTAATCATGTGGCTAACAAACTGCTTTAACTTAATAGAACAACACTCAAAGCCACGTTTCATAATACTAACAAGAATGTTCTTTGTTCGACCAGTCGTGTAGCACATGTGGTAAACATGCTAAGAATTTGGCTTACGTCATTGGAATGTGTGCTCATTAGAACAGGCCTGTATTGGCTAATCGGGAGCACTGGGAGAATTCTCGGTGGGCTGGTCAGTGTTTTTGGCCACAAGGGCCAGTGTTGTCATGCCACTGGGTTGAAATATGGATGTTGTCCCTAGGCTGCCTGCACTCAGAGCAGCCCCACATTTTTTATTTATTATTTCGCCACAGCCCCACTCGCAGAGTGCAGCCTGCAGGTTAATGATGATGTAATTATCTTTTGACTCCCCTGACAGTTGTTGGAGATATGCGAGAAAAAAATAAGAGATTAAAAACGGATAATAGAAAGTGCATAGGCGGCGCTGAAAAGTCTAGAATAAAAAAAAGAATGAATTAAACGGCTGTTGAAATCAGTGCACTATTGCAGGAAACTCCAGGGCTGAAAATGAGTCCCACTCAGGCCCTGCATTAGAGGCTATAAATAGACTTGAAACAAGTACACCTTTAGGTTTCTTTTCTTCAGAGACTGCATTGTGTATGATGTGCGGTTTATTTTGATCCTTTGTTAAGAGTTAGAAACATGTGGCAGGATTCAGACTTCTATTTTCTTTCTTTATTTTTCTTTTCCATTTTTTAAAAATAATTATTTGGTCTGTTCATCTACTGTAATCATTTATCGATTCTAGAAAAGGTTATCTTCCTGGCCAAGAAAGAATAGCTTTTCTACTGTTTACAGTACTAACAGTATAGCATTTGATGCACACTTTTGTAATGATCACTCATTTATTTATTGTTTACTTTTATCTGCCATTAAACTATCAGAGACATCATTATAATGTGTTGCTATGACTGACAAACTGGCATTCAGACTCTGCAAAGTTCATGCTTTCTAACCTATATGTAATGAGATACACTCTCTTTCTATGTATATACAGTGGGTACGGAAAGTATTCAGACCCCCTTAAATTTTTTCAATTTTTTTATGTTGCAGCCTGATACTACAATTGTTTAAATTCATTTTTTTTCTCATTAATCTACATGCTGCACCGTAATGACAAAGTGAAAACAGAATTTTAATAATGTCTGTAAATTTATTAAAAAGAAAAAAACTGAAATATCACATTTACATAAGTATTCAGACCCTTTACTCCATACTTAGTTGAAGCAATCTTTGGCATTAATTACAGCTTCAAGTCTTTTGTACATGATGCAACAAGCTTTGCACACCTGGATTGGGGGGAGTTTCTCATATTCTCTTGCAAATCCTCTCTGCTCTGTCAGGTTGGATGGGGACTGTGGACAGCCATTTTCAGGTCTCTCCAGAGATGTTCGATAGGGTTCAAGTTCTGGCTGGGCCACTTAGGACAGCTCACAGAGTTTTCCTAAGCCACTGCTGCTGTGTTGCCTAGGCTGTGTTTAGGTTCATTGTCCTGTTGGAAGGTGAACCTTCTGCCCAGTCTGAGGTTCTGAATGCTCTGGACTGGGTTTTCATTAAGGCTACCTCAATATTTTGGTGCATTGAGCTTGTCTTCTACTCTGATGAGTCCCTCAGTCCCTGCTGCTGAAGAACAGTCCCACAGCATGAGGCTGCTACCAGCACACTTTACTTTTGGGATGGTACTCTACAGGTGATGAGCAGAGCTGGTTTCTCTTCAAACATGATGCGTAGAATTGAGGTTCATCAAACCAGAGAATCTTGTTTCTTTGTATCTGAGGGTCCTTTTAGGTGCTTTCTTTCTGCAAATTCCAAGTGGGTTTTCATGTGTCTTCACTGAGGAGAGGATTGAATTTTGGCCACACCGCCATAAAGCCCAGATCGGTGGAGTGTTGCAGTGATGTTTGTCCTTCTGTAGGTTTCTCCATCTGCATATATGATCATGGAGCTCAACTAGAGTGACCATCAGCTTCTTGGTCACCAGTCTAGACAAGGCTCCCAATCCATCAGTTGCTCAGTTTGCTGGGCGATTCAGCTCTTGGAAGAGTCCTGGTTGAGCCAAACTTCTTCCATTTGAGAATTATGGAAGTCACTGTGCTCTTGGGAACCTTCAGCAGCAGAATTTTTTTGTAGCTTTCCAGATCTGTACTGAGACAACTTGCACTGAGCACTGGCAGTCTTTTGGACCTCATGGTTTGTTTTTCACTCTGATATGCATTGTCAGCTCTGAGGCCTTTTATAGAGAGGTGTGTGCCTTTCCAAAACATGTCCAATCAATTTAATTTGACTCCAATCAATGTGTAGAAACATCTCAGCAATGATCAAGAGAAATGCGAGGCGCCTGAGCTAAATTTCAAGTTTTGTTGAAAAGGGTCTGAATACTTACGTAAATGGGATATTTCAGTTTTTTATTTTTAATACATTTACAGACATTTCTAAATTCCTGTTTTCACTTTGTCATTATGAGGTACGGAGTATAGATTAATGAGAAAAAAAATGAATTTAAACAATTGCAGTATCAGGCTGCAACATAAAAAAATTGAAAAAATTTAAGGGGTCTGAATACTTTCCGTACCCACTGTATATTACTCTCTCTGTGTGGATAGATAGATAGATAATACTTTTACTCTCTGCACAACTTTGTGTACATCGGATTGATTTTAATAGATTTAATGCACATGAGCACCAAGCTCTAGGAAAAACAAGTATCAGATCGGAACTCAGTATCACCAGATACTAAACATTTAATGACACGGATCGGATCAGGGGCACAAAAAAAACTTTATTGGGACATCCCTAGTTATAACATAAATTGGAGAAAGTTGTAGTCTGACCAATGTGAAAGATTTGTAAGATACTGTTAACTTCCTCTTCCTGTATTATCAACACAAAGAAGACACAAGTGTAATAAAAGGGATTTTATTAACAAAAAGGATAGACAAGGGTAACTAATAACTACTAAATGAATACTGTGAATGGATAAAGTGCAAAAGATTGATAAGTGCAATTGATTGAGTGGGATATTATTATGGATATATTACACATTATCTTATGGAAAGATAAACTGTAGTTCCTTTGGAAGTAATAAAGTAAACCTCATTCTAAATTCAACAAATAAACTGAGAAATTATTTGATACTAATTTACATCAGCTATAGAAAATCTAATGCAAATTAGAAAATCACATACTGACAGTAAACACTAATGCCAAGGGTCTCTGGAAAGAGGTTTGATAACATGATATTTCTGTCATGACAACTCTCTGAAGATTTTAGCATATGACAATGTTAATATATTTGGTCTTGGCAAAATTAATCTGCTACGCTGCTGCTGAATTGCTGATGCTGCTGGTTATTGCTGTTGTTGTAATTTATTGCTGCTGGGCAAGCAAGTACAAGAACTTGCTACTGCCAACGCATACGGCGATACGTAGCTGTGAGTATTTAAGACTTACTGCTGCTGCACAAATTGCATATAAAATAACCCATAGCAGATCTGTATAGGTGGAGCTGGGGAAGGTGGAGACTTTCAGAGGAAATCCACCTGCATGCTGCACAAGCTTGAGTGAATGCTAACCAGCCATTTAAATGTAAAGCAGAAAGCTCATTGGCTGCGCAACATGAACCAATCAGCTTTTTTGCCAAGTTGCTTAACTCTGTGAATATCATAAGTTACGTTAAGGACCCATGAGCCTGCGCCATCTAGAGTTTCATGAAAAAACTAGACATTTACGTTCTGCCTGGTCATGTGCTGAGTCTGAGCAGCGATGTCTTCCACTTGTGGAGTTGGATCGTGTTGCAGTGGGAAGAAAGGAGTTGGATCTGTTTCACAGTCCTAAACACAAAGCACTGGTGAACAATGAACTCATGACTTTTACCCGAGTATTCGTATATTATATACCTTAACCCTTAAATGCAGACTGGGGACATCTTTCACTACCCTCTCCCTTCTTCATTTTTTAAAGTTAGACATCAACTGTCTTAGTATTCCTCAATTTATTCATTGTAAACAATATAACAAGAAAAATAATAATAATAAGAAGAAGAAGAAGAAGAAGAAAATATAAAAGAATCCCTGTTTTCTGATTAATTTTTGGTAAAAAGTGTATAGGGTCGCTAGAGACCCGAGGTGTGTAAGTATATTTTTCAATACGTGCAATTCACCTTTATTCTTCGAGGTGGCACTGTTTGATAGACGATGACATGATGTTTCACTCATAATTGATGCAGGCATAAAATAAAAGAATATCATCAGCAAAAATTGAACTGGCTTGAATGGCTTCACTGCAGATCAATTACTATACGCAGTGAAATATAAATGTCAAGGTCATTTGATGGTGGATGTGATGAATTAGCTGCCAGCAATCAAAAATATTGATTTTGAAGTCATTGAAAACGATAGTTTTGAGAATACGCTTGAGATTGCGTATATGAGCCAGACGCTGAATGTACTGTGGAAGTGCGCTCTGACAATGACAGTGATGGTAAAATCATCTGCTCAAATTGAACATTTCTAATCTTCAAAAGGTAATGAAATATGCTTTATTTTATTCTTTTGTAATTATTCTTAAAATAACAAGAGAGTTTTTTTTTTTTTAACTATTGCAGCAATTAGAGATCCATCCGTGTTGGATATACAGGTCTGGGTCGCTAAATACACGAATATGTAATAATGATTGGCGAAACGTTTATGCATTCAAGGGTTAATAGGTAAGGTTGCATACATTCAGAGGTAGGTACAGTATCCAAAAGCTGTACTCAAGTAAAGTACAGATACTTATAGAAATAATTACTCAATTGAAAGTAAAAGCAATAATCTTAATAGTTACTTGAGTAAAAAATAATTTTACGAAAAAGCTACTCAAGTAGCGAGTTACTATTTACTTTGGATCATATGTATCACATATATACACTTATAGTTGTGGCCATGTGGCCACATAATAACGTCAACAAAAGGCATCTTTACACTGCTGAGGTGGAACAGAAGCTGCATCTGTTCATGGCTTTTATGTTAATTTACATAGACTGTTTAATGCTGCTCGTGTACATGTATTTACACAAAAAATGCATAATGTAAATACCCTATAAATTAAAAAGGAACTCATTAGAGGGTGATGCTGCAATATCATGAAAAAAACAACAAAACAAGCTAATAACTGTTTATGAATTTGTCTGTTTTTACAGATTAGAAAATTAAGACTTCATATTAGTTATTTCAGTAGCATGAAAAACAGAATGGTTATTGAATCTGGGAATACATTATATAAAGGAAGTGAGCAAATAACACTGAAGCGCTCCATGACTCCATGCACCCCCCCCCCCCCCATCTCCCCTCTATCATAATCACTCCAGCTGTCTACAACCAAAAAAAAAAAATGTTAGTGTCTTACATATTTCTGGATTTTGTTGTTTATGATGATGAGAGAATTTGCGAACACAGATTCAGAATTCAGTCACCCTGTTGAAAAGGTTAGGTATGGTTAGGTATGTTTTGAAGCACGGCTGCTGGTTTGAGCTGGTTTAAGCTGGTCCTTAGCTGGTTTAAGCTAGTCATGTGCTGGTCATGAGCTGGTTCTTAGCTGGTCATGTGCTGGTCCTAAACTGGTCCTATGCAACTAGCTCCTGCTCAGGACCAGCTTAGGACCAGCACAAAACCAGCTTTACCAGCTAATGACCAGCTAAGGACCAGCACAAACTAGCAGCAATGCTTCAAAACATACATAACCAGCATATGCTGTTTTTTTCAACAGGGCAGTAAGTGCGGATATTGCATTAATAAGCTCAACAGAAATGTTTGTGATTGGTTATAATTCTCAATGCTGCAAACTTAAAGCAAAAAGAAATCTAATGCAAATTGAGAAAATCTACTGTAAATGAAATGCCACAATTACCATTTTTCATTCATTTCATATTTTGCTTCAATCATGACAGCCATAATGTATGTAGCCTAACTGTGAAGTGGTAATGTCATACTTTGTAGTAGTGGTATCATGTACTTTTGGCATAATAATCTGTTTGGTTGTGAAATGTATTACCTCTATGAAATGAAATCGAATATATACCTGTGGAATTGTTCACAGACAACACATGCAGGTGTTCAACTAAAGATCTTCATCAATTGCAGACAATAGGATGGTTTCAATTGTCTGTTCATGTCAACTTCATTTGACGTCTGTTTGTAAATTTCCCATTACAAGTGAGAAACCACTTCAGACAATTCAGTGCATGCAAGGAACTGAACAAATAATTAAAAACTGATTCTTAAACCAAGTCATACCGCTTTGCCAACTTGTTTGATCAAGTCTTTGAACAGAATCAACTCAGAAGAGTAATTCATTCACGAATGGGGCATCACTCATGCCCACTCACTTCATTCATGGTGCTAAGAGGTTGCGGCCCCCTGCCAGAGTGAGATTCCCTTCATGGGACTTAGGTTGAATCCCTTTTGAGTCAGTGCCTGTCAGGCTTTTGACTTTAAAGATAGTTTTTGTCATGGCTATTACTTCTTTAAAAACAACTGGGGATTTAAAGGCTCTGTCAGTTTAACCATCCTGCTTAGATTTTGCCCCTGGACTGGTCAAAGGTATCTTGCACCCTCACCCTGATTGTCTTGCTAAAGTTCCATTTTTCACCATGCATCCAGTCATTCTTGAATTCTTCTGTTCTCCACTGTTTACAACGCCAGATCAGGAAAGACATTTACTGTGTTCAGTCTGTGCCCTTCAGAATTACGTGCACCGCACTAGCCATTGGCATAAGTTAGAGCAGCTTTACATATGCTATGAGGACACCAGGCAAATGATTTCACATTGGATGAGGGATGCTACTGCCCTAGCCTACAAGGCGTGCGTTTGAGCTTCACCTCTAGGAGTTAGGACCCATTCTACTATTAGGGGGTTGCATCCTCCAAGGCTTTGAAAAGGGGTGTCCCCTTGCAACAAGTGTGATGTGACAGGTTGGTCCTCCCCGCACACATTCATCATTTCCATGCTAATACATGCTCACACATCCTCGCGTCATCAACCCAAGGTTATGTCTGAGATCCTGCCAATGTTAGTGCACACAAACTTGAGTGGTCCAGACACTTTCCAGTGAGGTGGCATTGGTATTCTCATTCCCATTAGCATTATGAGACACAGCATCAATTTTAACTTTTGATAGGGAACATCTCAGTTTACTTGTCTAACAATGTTCCTTGAAAAACCAGAAACAAGATGCTGCACCTCATTGCTTCCAGGGATGGGCAGTATTTCAGTTAGATGTATTTAAAATACGTATTTGAAGTACAACATACTATTTTGCGGCCTTCTGGATCCCCGCCTGTGCCTCAGTCGCCTGAGCCATCTGCTCTGCCTTGGCCCTCCGGATCCTCCCCATCACCGTGGCTCATCGGCTCTCCGTCTCCACCCTGGGCTCCTCTCCCACCTGCTCCACCGCTGTTGGTCAGCCCCCTGGAGTCGTCAGCCCTTCCTCCACCATGGATCCTCCCTCCATTGCTCCACTGTGGGTTGCTTTCATGGCTGTGGTCTGGGTCCCTCCTGGCTCCTCCTGCTCTTGCTCCCTCCTGTCTTCTCCCTGGCTCCTCCTTCCATCTTCGCCACCCTGGCTCCTTCTGTCTCCATCCTGGCTCCTCCCTCCGTCTGATCCGCTGTGGTTCCTCCTGATTCCACTGTGGCTCCTCCCTCCATCATCTCCACCCTGGACTTCGTTAGTCGTCCTCCTCACAGTTGTCCATCTTCCTCCTCAACCTCCACCAGTGTTGTCTGCCTGCCTTTCTGCCATCCCTTGTCGCCATCCCTCCGCCGTCTCCTGACCCTTTCTTCTCTGCAGCGCGAGGTCACGCCTTCCAGGAGGGGGACAATCTGTCACACCATCACCATGATTGAACTTTGTTTGCCTGCCTTGTTTTCATTCCTCACGTGTTCCCTTGACCTAGTGTGTCTTGTCATTAGTCCCTCGTTTGCCTGTGTAGGTAAGTTCCTGTCTGCCCAGTTTTAGTTTGTCCGGTCTCGTCAACTTTTATGCTACGTGTGTTTCAAACCTATCTTTTTGTGTGGATTTACTACCTGTGGAGTTATTAAAGACTGTTAACCACCTTCATTCTTGCGCATGTTCATTCAACACCGTTAGCGTGACACTTTTATTATGAAAATTGGGCGTATGGTCGTTTCTATGCAAAACTTGAAATCGCTCAATATGGACATGAGCGGTGGCTATGATCAAATCCCACGTCAAGTCTCAGCTCATGTATGCAAGTTTTTTAAGTTAGCCGAACTTGCTTGCAGCAGTAAATCTGGTGGAGAACTGTATAATTTTGTTCATTTAGATTATTTTCTTTACCAACCGTTGATCATTAACCACTATGATTAGAACCTCTCTTTTTTCCTTTCAGGGCTTTAGCTTTATATGTGCAAATATCAGCATAAACAACAGAACATGAGGATTCACACATTGTCACATATGTAAAAGTAATAAAATAAATATAGCTACACTAAATATATTTCTCTGAAATAATTAACAGATTAACAAAAGAAAAACTGTACAAAAATATAGGCTACGCTCATTTTTGTAACACTCTTAATGCATTTTTTTTATGTCTTTGTTTTATTAAATCCAACTGACCACGCAGTTACCTCATGCACACTGTTACCTTCACACACAAGACTTGGAGGGTTTAACTCAAGAGGTCAAAGCACACAAGTCACCAGGCAGAATTTCAGTGAAGCAAAACTTAATTTTCTTTATTCTTCAAATGTGTGGAAGAGAAGGGAATGGGGAGAAAGCTGTAACTCAGGTTTTTCTTCTTTCTCAAGTAGTCTTTGTAGCAGCAAATTACATCTGGAAGGGAGGCAGAAGAGATGCAGTATTAGTCAAGGTGGTTCAGTCTACTAACGTCCACCACTAGGCCTCTATCCTCAAAAGTTTGGTTGGGGTAGAACCGGTTCAGTGCCTGGGCTCTGAAACAGCTAGCACCCTGTGTCTGCTTCCCTCCTTGGCTCTCCTTACTGTGGCCTCTTTGTTCTCTTTTATGTGGCTGCTAACTGGCCCAACAGCCTGCAGCTGAGACTCCCTATCAGAGGGGACACGGTGCACACGTGTGTTGGAGGAGCTATCCCTGGTCCTGAACATTACTGGGTACCCTGACCTTGTGTCCTCCTCTCCCAGTGCTCTCCATGGTGCTGAAGGTGACATGTGCTGCGTTGTGAGGGACTATTGGCACTTTTCCACTGCATGGTATGGCACTGTACGGTTCGGTACGGTTCACTTTTCGGGGGTTTTCCACTGGGTACAGTACCTGGTATCTGGTACTTTTTTTAGTACCACCTCGGCCGAAGTTCCAAGCGAACCGTACTGTTACCAAAATGTGACGTGTAAACTCTGCTGATCACTGATTGGCCTGAGAGAATCGTCACTACCTGCGTCATTGAACTTGCGCGACACAACAGACCCGCTAAATTTAAATCAGCACAGCCAGTGAAGGAACGAACGCAACTGTTTTGAACGAGCGCACCTTCTTTTATCAACCAAAAAAATGTTTCGTGGTCTGTTGAGGAAGTAGAGACGTTCCTGTCGTTGATAGTTGAGGAACGGATCCAGCGAGAGCTTGATGGGGCAACACGGAATGAAAAAGTTTTTCAAGAGTCACAGCAGTAGAGGTGGAGTAACTATAACGACATGTGAATAATCCCGCCCACTCTAAAGCAGTACTAAACTGCAATGGAAACGCAAACTGAGCCGATCCGAGCCATGCTGTGCCGTACTGAGCCGTGCCAAGCCGAGTCGTACCACGCAGTGGAAAAGTGCCATATGCTTCCTTCTGACCGCCACAACACACACACACACACAACATATCAGTTCTAACGTTGCTAACTTGATATTCCAGCCATTCATTATTAAAGTGCAAACAATCAAACATAAAAGTTACATTGAAAAATCAGCATGCAGCATCCAAATAAACATTTTTGCGGATCTGAATGGTGATGTTTTATGCAGATATTGGAACACAAGTGAAGTACAAGGCTTTGTTTACATAATGAATAATACTTGTGCAACCAAACGTTACAAATATTGCAAATATGGATTCTTGTCGAATGAAAGAGGCTCGTAAAACCAGTGCTGTTTTAGTTACACTTTAAATTAATTCATTTTAGCCTGACCTTTGTATGCTGTTTATAATGAATGCCACTATAGCCTTATTTGTGTTTTATTTTGTAGCTTAATTTATAAATTTTATAACTATTTTTCATTTTTGTTCTGTTTTAAATGAAATTTAAAGGATTTGTTGTGGAGTGAGGGGAACTAAATAGGCTATATAGTGTTTATAATGTTTGTAAATGTTTAGTTATATTTACTGGTATTTAATATACATGTAAATTAATGCAATTAGGTTAACCAGTATTTTTGGAGTAAGATCAATTTCTCTTTCATGAGATTAGAGGCAAGGCTTCTAAACTGGCGTTGGCAATATTCAAATGACTATTGTTTTCAGATGCTTCATTTATCAACGTACAATCATTCATATGATGGGATTGGTGGCATGAGAATGTTTCATGAATCACAAGTGATATGTGCTTGTTTCTATGTTAGATTAATAAAAGAGGCCCATTGGTGTTGTTTTGCTGTTGTAAACGCTACTGTTGCTACTGTTAAGAAATATTTTTGTCGTGTTTAAAATATAATATAATTCTGTTCTAATCCTGTTCTGAATTTATTCATTTTTTGAATAATAATGATAATAAAAACATGATTGATAAGTATAATTCGGCTATATATATAAGTATAATCCATATAAGCCTGTTTTACCAATGTTGTGATAATTATTTTTAAGGCACTCTACATTTTTAAATAAATACTGCAATATTAATAATTCAAAGTATGAATAGTTTTTAGTTAAATAGCATAAAAAAAGACCAGACGCCTTGAAGCCCTTGAAACATTTCAGCAAGAATGAAGTGAACATGCAGCTTATTTTAAGATTTGTTTTTGGCATTTTATGCCTTTTATTTAGACAGTAAGCGAAGTGAGTGAGAGAGAGGGGGTGGGATCGGGAAAGGTCCGTGAGCCAGGACTTGAACTCGGGACGCCCAAAGCGCAACGACGCTACATGTGTCATGAGCTGGGTTTGATTCCTGTTTCCTTTTTTTCCTATTGCTTGCTCTGCCTCTTAGACTCAGCTGTTCGCGTTCACAATCAGCGCTCTCGCTGATTGGGACGGCACCTGTTTCCTTTTGATGCTGATTTGTTCCTCTATTTCTCCCTGTGTGTTTCTAGATTACTTTGTCAGATTATTATCCTTTGCAGCGACTCTGCCAGCTCTTCTTTCTATTTAATGCCATTACCCTGTGTTTTGTCTAAGAACTGTCCTGTCTAGTCTAGTCTAGTCTAGTCTAGTCCAGTCGAGTCGAGTCCTGTCGAGTGTCTGACCTTATCTCTGCCCAGTCTCCCAGTTATCGGCGGCCAGTGGTCCGTTTGCCTCCGGGCGCAGTACTGCCTTTTGTGGAAGTTGCTGCTCGCCACTCCGGCCGGGACTGCTCATCCCCTCGCTCAAGTCAAGTCTGCTTCTGTGTTCCAGTTTTTGTATGTTTTTTCCCTGTTCTGCGTATGCCATATCCGGCTAGCAAACAACAGACTGCCTGAGTTCGTTTTTTGAAAGATTAAAATTCTGTTTTGACTTGCCTCTTGCCTCTGGATCTCCTTTGTATCTGACAACATGTACCTTTTGTTTATATTGCTGTGTGTTAGCTGCAGCTAGCATTACTTTTACAGGCTACACACAGTAATATAAACAACAGCTGTACGTGCCCTCTTCACGTCGTTGATGTAAAATAATAATAATAAATAAAGAAGCATACCGCTCCGCTGACTGGCAGCCGCGTATGTTATTGAAGGTATCCTGGTAGTGCGATAAATTGCTAAAGGTGTCTGAGCATAAGGGATTGTCTTGGATGAAGCCGTCAGGTTAAAGGTCATCATGTGGGTCATTTTATTTATGGCAAAATTATTATTCATTAATTTTACTAATAGTTACATTGGGCAGGCCTTCACAAAAGGGCCTCTAATTACCAAAAAAAAGGAGAAATATTGCATCGACAAAAAGGGCAAAATTTGTGCCTGATCTAGCTGTGGTTTCTTAATGAGGGGCTTAATAACCATCAGCTTGAAGGGGTTTGGGACGTGACCTAGAGATAATGATAAGTTAATAATACTGAGGAGAGGCTCTTCTGTTACAGGTAGCAACTCTTTCAGTAATTTAGTGGGTACAGGATGTAATAAACATGTTGTTGGTTTATATGCAGTGAAAAGTTTATTTAGCTTTTCCTGTCCTGTAAAGCTCTACAGTTTTTCCCTGGGGGTGTTAATTAAAGATGAATTATAAAAGTATGTCCAAAAACTGATTTGGCAGGACTAAACCCGAATGATTCTTATACCACTTCACGTGAGGCAAAAAGAAACCACAGAACTCCTTCCCAGTCTCATTCAGGGTGTTCACTCAGGGTGTGCTGAAACTTCTCCAGTGCACCCTGACTTTCAGGGTGATAAGCAGCAGAGACGTTATGCCTAATATGGAGACGTTTAAGCACTTGAGGAAACGTACATGTAAAATTCATTCCCTTGTCAGTTTGGATATATATCCATGCTCCAGTTGCCAGGATAATTGGAGGGTGCCCACTTTCTCATCAAAATAGCATCTTTGAGAAAGTATACCTGTGAAGCCTCTACATTCTCATGTTCATGATGAATGAATTCAAACAAGGGAGAAAGAGTAGAATCTGACCTTTGGGCAGCAATTAATTTATCAGGAGACAAAGATAAGTCAGCGCAATATTTAAAAACTTCCTTTTCGGCACTCAAGGGAATTGAATCTGCTTTTTCCTGCAAGGCAACAGAAAACAATTCACTTAGTTTAGGATTTGCAATGAATGTGTGACACAAATCCACCTCATCTGAAATAAGAGTATTAGCAGTTTTGGTCATAGAGTGTGTAACTGCACACGCTGAGAAAACATTGGGATACTTCAGGGCACAGATGCAACTTCAGGTGGCACATTAGGAAAACTCGACACCTTACCTCCAGCTAAATCATTTCCTAAAGTGTGTCACGATCACTCAGGAACAGAGAACACTGGAGGTGAGGAACTTCTTTCAAACTTAGACTTTTAATAAACAAAACTAAAGGATCGCTGGAGATACACAAAAACACTGAATGACGATATAAGACCGGACACAGAGGCAGGGAAACACAGGGCTTAAGAACTGGAGACAAAACTAGATAATTAATAACACAGGGCTGGGAACTAATAAACTAATGATGACATTACGAGGAATGGAAGAGGAAGTCCAAAAATGGTCACGAGAAAATGGGAAACAAGACAAAGGACTGACATCACGCCACCCTCCAGAAGGCGCGTCCTCGCGCCATACACCATCCAACGGGGGGGTGGGGGTGGCTCTGGAGGCCTCCAGGGACCAGGAGGCAGGACTACCGGCCTCCAGGGTGGCGCCCGTTCCGGGACCCCGGGCAGAGCAAGGAACACAGGAGGCCATGGCGGGTCAGCCTCCGAGACCGCGGCCTCAGCCCCCGCCTTGGTCTCTACGGCTAGAGCCCTACTACCCCCCCAAAAAAAATTCCTTGGGGAAAGTAGGGGCTCGATCGGGCACTTGAGGGTGCTCAGGAGGCACGGGCTCTTGGGGGCGCTCTGGAAGTTCAGGCTCTAGGGGGCGCTCTGGAAGCGCGGACTCTTGGGGAACTTGGGGGTGCTCTGCAAGCACGGAAACCTGGGGGCGCTCGGGCAACACGGACTCTTGGGGGCACTCTGCCAGCACGGAAACTTGGGGGCGCTCTGCAAGCGCGGAGTCTTGGGGCGCTCTGCCAGCGCGGAAACTTGGGGAACTTGGGGGCGCTCTGCAAGCCCGGACTCTTGGGGGCGCTCTCGGAGCTGGACAGGACCAGCGGAGACATAGGAGGGCGCTTGCGAGGAGCGGGCACAGGAGGGCGCTGTCAAGGAGCTGCGACAGGTAGGCTTGCCATACTATCTGTCGGCGGGCTTGCCATACTCTCAGCCGGAGGGCTTGCCATATTCTCTGTCGCCGGGCTTGGGTTGGCCGTGAACGGCGGTTGACTTGCGTTGGCCGCGGATAGCGGCGGGCTTGCGTTGGCCACAGGTGGCTGACTTGCATGGGCCACGAACGGCAGCGGGCTCGGGAGTGCCACGAACGGCAGCGGGCTCGGGAGTGCCACGAACGGCAGCGGGCTCGGGAGTGCCGCGAACGGCGGCAGGCTTGGGAGAGCCACGGGCGGCTGACTTGCGTTGGCCGCTGACGGCGGCTGTCTTGCGTTGGCCACAGGCGGCTCTAGGCTGAGGACAGAGGCGGTGCTGGGAAGAGTTGGGTGGTCGGAACCTTTGGCTGGGTATGCGGAGGGACCTGGCGAGGGGTGAGCTGGTGAGGCCTGGTGGTTTTCGGGTGGGGTTGGATGATCATTCTGATTAACTTCTACTTCGAAATTTACACCATTTACATAGAGGCCATGATTAACCAGCTCGATCAGGGAAAAACTAGACGTGGGAAGATTGCAGCCGATTACGTCAACATCCAGCCCCAGCCGAAAACAGACACCGAGCGAGCCATCAATCCAGCTCACCTGGTTGGTAAGCTCAAGAAACTCCTCTACATACCTCACCAAATCCCGACCATCCTGCTGCAGACACCAAAGTCTGTCTTCAGCCGTTTGCATTTTCGGTGTCGGTCCGGTCTTCTGTCACGATCACTCAGGAACAGAGAATGCTGGAGGCGAGGAACTTCTTTCAAACTTAGACTTTTAATAAACAGCACTAAAGGATCGCTGGAGATACACAAAAACACTGAATGACGTTATAAGACCGGACACAGAGGCAGGGAAACACAGGGCTTAAGAACTGGAGACAAAACTAGATAATTAATAACACAGGGCTGGGAACTAATAAATTAATGATGACATTACGAGGAACGGAAGAGGAAGTCCAAAAATGATCACGAGAGGAGGGGAAACAAGACACAGGACTGACAAAATGAAAGTTATGTCAGGAATTGGAAGAGATGGATGAACACCCTCTCACCTATCACCAATTCAGATTTCAAGTGAACCTTGTTTTCCCGGAACCTCCATAACTCCCATTTTAAAACATCGGACTAAGACAGCACTGCCAGTGGCAGTCTCCTCAGACAATAGCAGTACTCCCTCTAAAATAAATGATAGAGCAGTTTCAGCAAGTTCCGTCGTTACCAATAGAGTTCAACGGAATTAACGATCATTGTTAGCAAACAATGCTTTTGGGAAACGCACCCCAGTCCGGGAACAAACACAGTTCCACTTTGTTGTCAGTACATAACCATAATAGGGGTGTTAATTGACGGTAACCGTGATATTCAAAGCAACAATTATCGATATCGTGATAATTTAGTGTGTGACGATATACCGGTATTGGCGATAACCACAATATGTAAAATGAACAGGACTCTTATGATAACACCACATGTAAATACTCCATCACCAGTATCTGGTTGACCTCCAGGTGACAGTATTGCGCCTTAACCCTGACACCTGTCAAACAAGAAGAAGACGCAGTGGTCGCAGCTACTCCGAGAAGAGCCGTGTTCATCAGAGTAAGTTGCCATTATTTTACTAGTCAGAGAATGGGAAATGTTACATTAACCTGTTAACAGAGGTTTTCTGTGTTCATATATTTAAGTAAAGGGTGATTATTTTAATAAGTACCACGTTTTCTTTACTCGTCTTATTTTTGTATTTGCAATCAATACGGCCTGTGCGTAGTAACACTATTTCTTTGTTCAAATCTGTTAACAGTTACACGATTAAAACTGATCTTGAAAAACTGAGCGACCACATTGCTACATTAAACTCTGTAAAATGTTAAGCTGGTCGCAGTGCCATGCACTTAATGCCTCATCTGCGGTCGTTCTAGACGCACATTAATACTGAATTAGCAGCGCTCTTACTGCATGACTTCAGTGGCGCCGGTGCAACTATAGGTTAAAGAGCTTAAAATACGGGTACGCAAGTTAACAGGTTAAAGTATCAGTTTAGATGTTAATATGGCAACACTTTACAATAAGGTTCATTAGTTAACATTAGTTAATTACATTAGTTAACATGAAATAAGAATGAACAATACTTCCACAGCATTTATTAATCTTAGTTCATGTTAATTTCAGCATTTACTAATGCATTATTAAAATCACAAGTTGTGTTTGTAAACATTAATGCACTGTGAACTAACATGAACAATGAACGACTGTATTTTTATTAACATTAACAAAGATTAATAAATTGTGTAATAAATGTATTGTTAGTTAATACATTAATGTTAACAAATGACATCTTATTGTAAAGTGTTACCATTAATATTTATTCATCATACTGTTGAACTTGACAGTATTTTCTCTCTTGTTATTTCATAGGAGCTCCAAAGAAGACAGAGAAAGCCAGAGTC
>JAFVLL020029459.1:0-14396 GCA_021397915.2 Tor tambroides | reverse complement strand
TCACTACATGTATCACATAATCCTGACTGATGTTTCCCTATTGTGAATAATGAATTATTTAAACCAGAATGTCCTATTCTAAGTCGAGTAAAAATGATGTCTTCCTTTCTATTGTTAAAACATATTCTCCCTTTGCCAACTTGTTTTTGGATATTGTATAAGTGCCTGCCTTGCTAACTCTCTCTACCACATGACTTTATTTGAGGAAACCTAAAACACTCTAGCACCCCTAGTGGTAAGGAAGAAAACTGCCCACAAAATCCTTATTAACGGGCTCCTGTCTGGCCCACACTGGGCCATCATGGGATTGCGGTGAGCCCAAAGCTGTGGGCTTCACCTGGGAAAGCCCTCACTGGGCCTGTTTAGGTTTGGTGTGGGTTGGGCCTAGTCCAGTGTGCCTGCAAAAAGCCAGCATGGGCCCCTCAAGGACATGTTTGCAGGGAAATGGGACGGTCTAGCCTATGAAGGATTGATCTTGTCCCCTAGCAACTGCGAAAGCTGCCATTGACGAGCAGCAGTAACATTTGTACTGGACTTTTTTTGAAAGTGATATTAAGTTCAAGTTCATTTTTATTTCTGAAGCACATTTAGGCATGAGACAAGGCCGACCAAAGTGCTGCACAACAAACAATAATATATGATGAAGAGCAAATTATTAAACAAATTAAAACCATTTAGGGACCAAATACAACAACCAAACCAGATTAAAACCATTCAAAAGCACACATTACTACATGTTAAACGCCAGAGAGAAAAGATGTGTTTTAAGATATGACTTGAACTCAGACAACGTGGAAGCCATTCTAATGTGAACTGGTAAGTTGTTCCAGAGGGCGGGGCCAGCCACTTCAAATGCTCTAGATCCCCTGGTTTTGAAGCGAGATCTATGGGTCTGGAGGAGAAGTTTGCCCTCTGATCTTAGTCCCCTCGCTGGAGTGTAGGGGTGGAGTAAATCAGACAAATAAGACGGTGCTTGACTGTTAAGTGATTTAAAGAAAAGTAGCAAGATTTTAAACTCAATGCGATAGTGTACTGGCAGGCAATGCAATGATCGCAAGAGGGGAGACGATATTAAACAGTCTGAAAACTAAACAGGGTTCACAATCTGTGTAAATAAGCTCACTTTAGCCCATTTATGTACATAATAACATGTATAAATCACATCTCAGTAAAATGTCAACATTTAAACCACTTTAAAAAAAAAAAAAAATCTTCACATTTTTATCGTTTGATATTTAAGTTAGCTGAAACCGAGTACATACATTTAAAAGTGTAATCCGGCATTGCTGTGCAATGAATCTCAGGATAGCCTGGGCCACAAAGGGTCAATCAGTTGTATTCTTCATTGCCGGAAAACAAAGGTGCTTTTGGAGGCTGTTTTTGAAGGAGCCTTCAAATTGGGACAGTCTTCATCGCACTGTTGCAATCAGTCTTCAAATGCAGCCTTAGAAGGACACAGACTCTAAATTGGGACGCAGCTTATGAATCTATCCAATCTGATGAAATCAAACATGTTTGATATTTTGAGCTGATTTAAGAGTTCATAATGTTTTAATTTTTCATGTGTCTCCGCGCACATTTCTGCGTGAGTTTGTTGTGATCAGAACGACTTTAAAGTCTGATAATGTATGATCCCCAGACGTTTTTCCTCTGTAACTATTTACAAAGATGGCAAATGCATGATGCCTAGTGTTTTAAAGTCTGATCAGCTTTTAAAATTTGTGTAGTGTATTAGTGTGCTTTAAGTCATTTAATTTCATTGTTGTGATGCTTCTACTGCCATTTTTAGCTCCTGCATTAATCTTTTTACCTTCAGTCTTCAGATAGTAAAATGTAAGCTCAGTGGGATTCATGTCAGGTAACTGATTTGGTTAGTCCCAAACATCCCACACTGAGCACCTGAAAAGCTCTATTACTTAAGCTGTACTTTTTGTTTTCCATCCCTTTGATACACATTGATACAGTATACGGGTTGCTACTGTATATACCAGCAATATCTTTGCATTGCACTGAGATTCAAAGTTCAGTGTGCTAGACTACTGAATCAAAACAATAGAAATTGTGTATACTATGGAAATACTTACAGTAGCATGCAAAAGTTTGGGCACCCCATGCCAAAATATCTGTTCTTGTCAATAGCTAAGCAAGTAAAAGATAATCTGACATTTCTTTAATATTTTAGGTAAAATTACTTTTCCAGAGTTTAGTTTCACAATAACAAAAAAGGAAAAGGGCCTGAAGCAAGTTTAGGCACCTTGCATGATTAGTATTATTTACTGCCTGTAAATGTTTTTTGTAGCCATATTGCAGTAATTCTGATATATGAATGCAACATTAATATAATTTAAGTTCAAACTAGATTTTTAAACTAGTTTATTCCTTCAGATCCAGAGTGTTTGACGCTGAATCTGGTGGTGTGTGGGAGTAACAGAGGATTAAAATCCTTCATCTCAAACCTGATCCTGAAGCAGAGCGAGAGAAGATCAGAGCTCAGCTCAGAGTGTGTGAGGAGAGACGTGGAGCTTGATGGACGTCTGATCAGTCTGGTGGAGCTTCCAGCTCTGTTCAACACTCAGCTCTCAGAGGAGGAAGTGATGCGTCAGACTCACCGCTGTGTGTCTCTCTGTCATCCTGGAGTTCATGCTTTCATCTTCATCATTCCTGATGCTCCACTTAATAATGAAGACAGAGCAGAAATAGAGGAGATCCAGAGGATCTTCAGCTCAAGAATCAACAAACACATCATGATCCTCATAAAGCAGAATCCAGAGCATCAGACAGCAGAACTAAATGAAGAAACACAGTCTGTCATTCAGAGTTTAGGAGGAAGACATCAGTTCATTGACCTGAACACACAAGTGTCTGTGTTGATGGAGAAACTGGAGCAGATGGTTGAGGAAAATAGTGGTGTTTGTTTCTCCACAGAGACATTGATGGAGGCACAGATGGAGAAACTGAAGGAATTTGAAGAAATGAAGGGGAGAATCCATTCATTAGAGACATGGATCCAGTCACAAGGTAATGATCAGAAAATCTGCGTGAATTTACAACAGACTTTTCATGATTAAAAAAATTAGACGGAGGTTTGTAAGACAAAACAATAAAATTGCATATGGAGGTCAGAAGAAACATGATTAGAACATGATGTTTGAAATGTAATTTTTATTTGATCATTCTTTAGATTCAAGAGAAAGAGAAGATGATCTGAGGATTGTGCTGCTGGGAAAAACTGGAGCTGGGAGAAGTTCAACTGGAAACACCATCTTAGGAGGAGAAGTGTTTATATCAGACATTTCTGAAACATCTGTTACTAAAGTGTGTCATAGAGACACAGCTGAAATCAACAGCAGACACATTACTGTGATCGACACTCCAGGACTGTTTGATACTGAACTCAGTAATGAAGAAATCCAGAGAGAAATCACTAACAGCATCCCCATGATCCTGCCTGGACCACATGTGTTTCTCCTACTGATTCCACTGGGACGATTCACTCAAGAAGAAGCAACAGCAGTCAAGATCATTCAAGAGACGTTTGGTGAAAACTCTTTGAAGTACACCATAGTGCTCTTCACCAGAGGAGACTTTCTGCAGAACAAAACTATTGAACAGTTTATGGGAGAACCTGGATCTGCTCTGAATCAGCTGATTGAATCGTGTGGAAACAGATATCATGTGTTCAATAATAAAGAGACTGGAGACCGAACACAGGTGACTGATCTACTGCAGAAGATAGACAACATGGTGAAAGAGAACGGAGGGAGTTACTACTCATGTAAGATGTTCAGAGAGATGGAGAGAGAAATACAAGAACAACAGAAGAAGATACTGATGGAGAAAGTGGAGCAAGTGATCAGAGAAAAAGAAGAACTGATGAACCAACATAAAGAAGAGAAGATGAAGATGAAGATGGAGGAAGAAAGACAAAATCATGACAAAGAGAGAAAGATAAGAGAAGAAGAATTTAGAGAGAGAGAAGAAAGATATAAAAGAGACATTAAAGAAAGAGAGGAACAAGAGAGAAAGATACGAGAGGAGCTGAAGAGAGAACGAGAGGAATGGGAGAAACAGAAACAACAGGACAGACAAAGAAGAGAAGAAGAAGAGGAGAAAGAAAGACGTAGATTTAATGAACTTCATACTGAAACCCCTGATGGTCTAGACACAAACAGTAAGTCAAAACAATAACTAGCTGAAATTTTGAAAATTTGCCAAAAATGTCGTATTTGGATGTAAACAATGCTTTTATTTCACTATACTTTGCTTTTCAACAGTTTATGTGGTTGATATTTTGTTGAGCTAATATTTCATTGGTTTAGAATCATCAGTCACAACAAGCAGAATTTAGGGTCTAGATCAGATTAGTTTACAGTGAAGCCAGCATGCAGCTGAAACACTGATAAATCATTTATAAGTGCTTTAACCAAAGGGACTTAGGCTAACTCGGGCTTATTGTCTTTATACTGAAGTCAGAATTTAATGACTTAGTGGGACCAAGTCATTGTTTTGCAGAAGTAAGTCTCGAGTCTCTGTATTCTTGACTCAAGATCAAGTCAAGTTGCCATGTGAAATGTAATACATTTAAGTAAGCCTACATTTTATTTAATGAAGGTGGGAGACCTGTATAATCAATAGGGTGTTGTGACTTGGACTTGAATCACTTGGATGGGCTGTTGCAAATAGTTTACATTTTAGGGTTGAGTTTAACAATTTTTGCTCAGGGTCCCAAATATTATCTTTTGTTGTTAATCTGTAAACTCTATTATTTGTAATTTTCAGATGAAGATGATTCATTATCAGATTCAGGAGGTTTGAAAATCTTACTCTTTGGGAGGACAGGAAGTGGAAAGTCTGCCACAGGAAACACTATCCTCAGGAAAAGAAAGTTTCACAGCGAGGCCAGTTCAGAGTTGGTGACCACTGTTTGTCAGAAGGGAGTTGGTGAAGTTGATGGTCGATCAGTAGCTGTTATTGATACTCCAGGACTCTTTGACACACCGCTGACAAAAGAACAAGTGCAGGAAGAAATAATGAAGTGTGTTTCACTGTCAGCTCCTGGACCACATGTGTTCATCATTGTGCTGAGTGTGGGAAGTTTCACTAGAGAGGAGAAAGACACTTTAGACACGATCAAGATGATCTTTGGCCCAAAAGCAGCAGATTTCTGCATTGTTCTCTTCACTAGAGGAGATGATCTGAGAGGACAAACAATAGAAGAATATGTAGAGAAACTTGATGAACTCAAGAAACTGATCAGAGATTGTGGAGGCAGATTCCTGGCTTTTAACAACACAGAAACACAAGATCAGACACAAGTTACTCAGCTGTTCAATATGATAGAAGAGATGAATCATGCACAATATTTCACTAATGAGATGTTTGAGGAAGAGGAAATAAAAAAGAGAGATTCAGAGGAACAAATGAGGAAGAAACAAGAAGAGAAAGAGAGAGAAGAATGGAAGAGAAAAATAAAAGAGGCTGAAAATGACAAAGAGACTCAAGAGGAAATTAAACGACAGCAGAGAGAGGAAGAGAAGAAACGACAGATGAGAGAACGAGAGGAAGAGGAAAGAGAGAGAAAAGAGAGACATGAGAAACAGCTGAGAGAAAAACAAGAAGAGGAGATCAAGAGAAGAGAAAGAGAGGAGACAGAAAGAATAGACAAAGAAGAAAAAGAGTGTGATGAAATGAAACAGAAACATGAAGAGGAGATGGAGACGATGAAGAAGAAACATCAAGATGAAGCCAGAAAACCGGAATTGAATGATTTCAGCAACAGAAAAGAGCAGCTCAAGGAGAGACCTGAAGAGTTTCAAAAACAACTGAATGAAGCAAAAGAAAGAAAGAATATAGAAGGTAAAGAGGATGAAGTGGAAAATTTAAAAAAGGAACCAGAACCAGATACCATGTCATGTCATGTCATGTGAAACATTTCTAAACAGTATTGATGAGCCAAATAACTGGCACTGGTCTTTTGCTGTGCATGTGAAGGGTTTTCTCTGTACTTCTCATTCACTCTAGCGTAAGTGAGCTCTGTATCTGTGTTCACATCTGCTCCTGAAGGGCTACTGGGGACTGCAGAATTTAATCACTTGTCAATCATAGAGTGCATCAAAATCCAGAAAACTAATTTGCCGCTGGTTCCCCCCAGATTTTCCTATTGGTTTTTATAATGGGATTTATGAGTGAAATAAAATCTGTGGTAAACAAAGATACTGGAACATTTTGTTTCACAACATAAACTCCAAACACCCCAGACATACATATCTAGTTATGTATTAACAACATAAGTTTTCTAAAATAAACATAACGGCTTCAAAATTTACATTTTCGATATGGGTCTGTGTAAATTTAAGCTATAGAGCAAAACTTTCAAGTATCATTAAGTTATGTTTACCACAGTCCTTTTTATACTCATAAATATAAAAACCCAATTATAAACCCCACTAGGAAAATCTGGAGGGAACCCACGGCAAATTAGTCTTCCAGCGCTCTATTAAAGTAGCTGTATGTAGTTTTGAGCTGTATGTAACTGTTTTGATGTTACCTTGACAACGCTGCACGTGCGTGCAGCATTCAGCACTTAGTTGTTGCAAATATTTCTTATTATTATTTTATTCAAATATTGTCTAATTGTGTCTTATTTACTATTAAACTTTTTCAAACCAAACGTGCTTAAACTTGCTTACACTACCGTCTTAAATCATATTTCTATCACTGATGAAAAATATTTTGTATTACATGAAAATAAAGACAAATGTAATCAGCCTATTCTACTTACGATTGTATGTGGTCAAAATCAACCCCAACTTTGCTTTAAAATGCATCACAAGAGCTCCTAACTGAAGATCACATGATCACAAACAGTAATCACTTCCATGAAGTGACCATTGCATGTTCCCTTCGCTAACAGACTGCTGGAAGGGCCCTTCATGAAGGGATTCAGTTGCTCACTTCCGTTTGGGACGTCCCAAAAAATGGCGTCCCCTTCCCGAAGTGCCCTTTAAGGCTGAAAAAAAACCAACCAAAAAAAACGTTTGGAATTCGCCCCTAGTGTTGGAGGTTTCATGGCTATATTTGTGCAGCCTCGTGGCCAATCTTCACTGATTGCACATTCCACCAGTAAGAGCAGAGTGTGAAGGTTGACTATGTGCACCCAATGGTTCAAACATTGTACCCTGAAGGTGGTGCCGTGTATGAGGATGATAATGCACCAATACACACAGCAAGACTGGTGACAGAGTGGTTTGATGAACATAAAAGTGAAGCTGAACATCTCCCATGACCTGCACAGTCACCAGATCTGAGTATTATTGAGCCACTTTGGGGTGCTTTGGAGGAGTGAGTCAGGAAATGTTTTCCTACACCAGCATCACGTATTGACCACTGTTCTGCAAAGAGGAATGACTTAAAATCCCTCTGGCTACTGTGCAGGACTTGTATTTGTCATTCCCAAGATGAAATGATGCTGTATTGGCTGCAAAAGAAGGCCCAACACCATACTAATTGTGGTCTAAAACCAGGTGTTTCAGTTTCATTGTCCAACCCCTGTATATTTGGACACTGACACAATTTTCATAATTTCGGCTCTGTATGGCACCAGAATACAATTAAAATGATACAATCAAAATGAAATTGAAGTGCAGACTTTAAGCTTTAATTCAAGGGGTTGATCAAAGATATAACATAAAATGCTTAGGAATTACCACCATTTTTATACACAGTCCCTCATTTTCAGGGGCTCAAATATAATTGGACAAATAAATATAATCATAAATAAAATGTTCATTTTAATATTTTGTTGAGAATCCTTTGCAGAGTGTCTTAAATCTGAACTTATGGACATCAGCAGAGGCTGGGTTTCTTCTTTGTGATGTTTGCCAGGTCTTTACTGCAGCTGTCTTCAGTTGGTGTTTGTTTGTAGCTCTTTCTGTCTTGTTTAGTCTTCAGCGAGTGAAATGCTGCTCGATCAGGTTGAGATCAGGAGATTGACTCGACCATTGCAGAATATTCCACTTTTTTACCTTCAAAAACTCCTGGGTTGCTTTTGCTGTATGTTTTGGGTCACTGTCCATTTGTACTATGAAGCGCTGCCCAATTAACTTTGCTGCATTTGACTGAATCTGGGCAGACAGTATATCCTTATACACTTTTGAAATTCTTCTTATCTGCTTCTGTCTTTTGTCATGTCTTCAGTAAACACCAGTGACCCAGTGCCACTGGAAGCCATGCATGCTCACATTGTAAAAAATAAAAAGTTGAGAAAATGTAAAAAAAAAAAAAAAAAAAAAAAAAGTAAAATATAAGGCAGCTTGATGCAGTAAGACTTTTGAGTTCTCTCAACAATAGTTTTTTTTTAGTTCTTCTCAGTAAAGATATTTTGTTTAGCTAATGTAAATTTGTTCATGCAATGCTGATTGTCTTATTTTGCTTATAGAAAAATCCTTGTCACACAACTGAAACAACAATTACTGTCATTGAGGTAATTTATTTTTTTTCTGTTTACTGGGTGAAAAAAAAGTAAAAAGTCACCACATTATCAATTTTATGTTTATTTATGAATGACAAAGTGAATTGTTATATAAACTTTAACGGATAACTTAGTCTAATATGTAGATGGCAGTCATGGCCTAATGGTTAGAGAGTCAGACTTGTAATCCAAAGGTTGTGAGTTCGAGTGTCAGGTCCGGCAGGGATTGTAGGTGGGGGGAGTGAATGTACAGCGCTCTCTCCACCCTCAATACCACGACTGAGGTGCCCTTGAGCAAGGCACCAAACCCCCAACTGCTCCCCAGGCGCCACAGCAAAAATGGCTCCGCGTGTGCGCTTGGGATGGCTTAAATCAGTGGTTTCCAATCCTGGTCCTGAAGAACCCCCAACACTGCATATCTTAAATGTCTCCCTAAACAAACACACCTGATTGAACTCATCAGTTCATTAGTAAAAACTCCAAGACCTCAAATGTGTGTGTGTTAGATAAGAGAGACCAGTTCTCCAGGACCAGGATTGGGAACCACTGGGTTAAATCCAGAGCACAAATTCTGAGTATGGGTAACCATAATTGGCCACATGTCACATCACTTTCACTAAACAACATTGTCTTTGTTTGTACACACCACACGTATCCACATGCATGCACCCACACACACACACACACACATATATACATCTATAAA
The DNA here is from genome assembly GCA_021397915.2 of Tor tambroides. Taxonomy (NCBI): domain Eukaryota; kingdom Metazoa; phylum Chordata; class Actinopteri; order Cypriniformes; family Cyprinidae; genus Tor; species Tor tambroides. The sequence goes on along the minus strand of JAFVLL020029459.1, from coordinate 5,220 downwards.
AAGGACATGTTCAGTCGTTTAAGGTTAATCTTTATTTAAATTTCCCTCTTTGTCATTCGCATTCATTTTGGTTTCAGTTTATAATAACCACATGAAACAAACAAGATTCATTAGTTCTTTAGATTTTCATATGTTTACATTTACAACCCATCTTTACATACATCGTTACTGATTTGGAGTGCACACAAATTAGTTGCGTTGTATCTGTTACTTACATTTGTTTCTATTTTGAGTTTAAGTTTACTGGTCATGTGTGGCGATGATCTTCAGACATGGTCCGCTGCAGCTGCATCTTGGCGTGAAGAAAATTTGAGTACGGGCCTGCGTCCCAATGTGCATACTATCCATCCTAAATTCTATGTGATATTAGTAATTTTCAATACTATTTAGGGCAGATAGGGTGGATAGTATACACACTGGGACACAGGGTGGGACTCCAGGCAGGAACAGATAATTTAAGCATTAGTGGTTCTGCCCGGACATACCATTCACTGAGGTTGCCCGGGGAAGGAGGAAAAGTTGGTTTCTTTATTAATTGATTTATTTAGTTGTATATTTGTGATATATAATTACATTTTGTTTTTCTTTACCTTGATTTAATATATTTCTCTGTTTGATTTGATTTTGTTTTATTTAATGTTATATGTTGAATGTAAAGTTTCGTTGCTTTCCCTCTTAATTTGTAATGGGCCCATCTTTCCCTTTATAAGCTGTTGCTTTGTTCATTTGAGAAGCCATTTGAGTTTTTAGTTGTTGGTTTGTTTTTGTCTGAATGGTTTGACTTCATTTTTTTTTTGTTGTTGTTGTGCTCTTCACATCACAGTACAACAAATAACTAACAATAATGACAAAACAACAACAAAAAAGTTTAGATGAAGTCAGCAAACAGCAAATCAATAATCATGTAACAGTAACTGCATAATTTATTCAAGCTGCAATGCATGCTGGGAACTCACAAAGCCTTAACATTTCAACAATATGAATTTTTTTGTTTGACTATTTGAACGTTTGGAGTAATTTTGTTGGTCTGACAAGGGTTTTAATGTAGTTGCAAGAAAGCATTTTTTTAGTATTTGAAACTCAAAATGTTTTGTAAACTGGAAAATATGCAGTTGCATTTTTTTTTTTTACAGTGCATGCCATCACACTGCTCCACCATGTTTCACAGATGATGTTGTATGCTTTGGATCATGAGCTGTTCTAAGCCTTCTCCAGACTTTTTTCTTCCAGTCATTCTGGTACAGGTTGATCTTAATTTCAGCTGTCCAAAGAATGCTTTTCCTGAAGTGGTCTGGCTTTTTTAGATGTTTTTTGGCAAAGTCTAATCAGTCTTTGTTTGCACCTTGTGGTAAAGCCTCTGTATTTTCTCTGGTGAAATCTTCTCTTGATTGTAGACACGTCTGCCTCCTGGAGAGTGTTCTTCTCTTGGCTGGATGTTGTGAAAGGGTTTTACTTCACCATGGAGAGGATCATCCAATCATCCACCACTCCTCCACAGCTCACCAGTGTGTTCTTTTTTTCTCAGATTGTACCAAACTGTTGATTTGGCCACTCTTAATGTTCCTGCTATCTCTCTGTTGGATTGTATTTGTTTTTGAAGCCTAACAATCGTCTGGTTCACTTGTTTGGAGAGCTCCTTTGACCGCATGATGTGGTTCACAGCAACAGGTTCCAAATGCAAACAGCACACTTAGAATCAACTCCAGAACTTTTACCTGCTTAATTGATGTAGAAATAATGAAGGAATAGTCCACATCTGTCCATGAAACAGCTTTTGAGTCAATTGTCCATTTACTTGTCAATTAAGTACTCTCTCGGACATTTATTGTAAACCAGTTGACTAAAAAGAAAAAAATGGCAACAGCCCATTTGGCAAGAATTATAGCATGTACATGCTTTTTGAAGCCAGATTTATTCCTTCAATTTCAGAGGGTGTGAAGCTGAATCTGGTTGTGTGTGGGAGTAACAGAGGATTAAAATCCTTCATCTCAAACCTGATCCTGATTACTTTTCCAGAGTTTAGTTTCACAATAACAAAAAAGGAAAAGGGCCTGAAGCAAGTTTAGGCACCTTGCATGATTAGTATTATTTACTGCCTGTAAATGTTTTTTGTAGCCATATTGCAGTAATTCTGATATATGAATGCAACATTAATATAATTTAAGTTCAAACTAGATTTTTAAACTAGTTTATTCCTTCAGATCCAGAGTGTTTGACGCTGAATCTGGTGGTGTGTGGGAGTAACAGAGGATTAAAATCCTTCATCTCAAACCTGATCCTGAAGCAGAGCGAGAGAAGATCAGAGCTCAGCTCAGAGTGTGTGAGGAGAGACGTGGAGCTTGATGGACGTCTGATCAGTCTGGTGGAGCTTCCAGCTCTGTTCAACACTCAGCTCTCAGAGGAGGAAGTGATGCGTCAGACTCACCGCTGTGTGTCTCTCTGTCATCCTGGAGTTCATGCTTTCATCTTCATCATTCCTGATGCTCCACTTAATAATGAAGACAGAGCAGAAATAGAGGAGATCCAGAGGATCTTCAGCTCAAGAATCAACAAACACATCATGATCCTCATAAAGCAGAATCCAGAGCATCAGACAGCAGAACTAAATGAAGAAACACAGTCTGTCATTGAGAGTTTAGGAGCAAGACATCAGTTCATTGACCTGAACACACAAGTGTCTGTGTTGATGGAGAAACTGGAGCAGATGGTTGAGGAAAATAGTGGTGTTTGTTTCTCCACAGAGACATTGTTGGAGGCACAAATGGAGAAACTGAAGGAATTTGAAGAAATGAAGAAGAAAATCCATTCATTAGAGACATGGATCCAGTCACAAGGTAATTATTTGAAGATCTGCATTAATTAAACACACTTTTCCTGATTGCAGAAGTCTACACAGATTTGTAGGAAAACAATAACATTAGTTATTAGTACAGAAGAAATAAAATGATTAGTCATGATGCTCCAGTATAAAGGCTGATTTATTCACTTGCATTGAACCTACGGCGTACACCTCTCCAGCAGCACATCAATTCTACACGGATCATAAGCGCTAAATTTTGCACTTTAATATATTTCATGTTACAGCTTCTTATTTAAAATAAAACAAAGTAAAGAACAAGTGTCTTATTTATTATAAAACGCAGCATTATACATCACTTTGTTGTCCACAACAAACAATGTTGTTCTGCCATGGTAGGCTACAAGTCCTTGTGGAGATTGAAAGAATGCCATCTTCTCCTGTTCCGTTGTCATCTCTTTTTTGTAGTTTTAATAAATTATCTGTTCTTTGATATTTATTTGCTGCCATCACGGCTGATGCTTTTCTGACAAGCTGCTGCTTCTTCAGCTTTTGCCTTGATATTGTGGGTTACACCAGCAACATGCCCGTGCATGGACACTGCAGACTAGCTGTTCGCATGTGTAATTGACCATTCGCAAAACCCGCCCACGCTTAGTTACTGTTGCCATGACCCATGCATGACTCGTGCAGTGAAAATACAGCAGAGCATAGAGTAAACTGACAACACTTTTTACTTACTTTACTTACTTTTAGTCATTTAGCAGACGCTTTTATCCAAAGCGACTTACAAATAAGAAAAAGTAACCAAAACTAAGTGACACACCGTAAATACCGTTTTGTGGCTCTTCAATGTGTTGTGACAGACCACTGTATTGCCTCAGTTCAAACACGTGAACCGATCATCTTTTCATATTTACTTAAAGCACGAAATGTACATGAATAAACATCAGAAAGTATTTTATTTCAACCGTGGAACACTGAATCCCACTGAAGTCTGATCTGTGATTAAGGCTAGAAGAGATACAGCTGCGGCTACGGGGCATGCACATTTAAATTACATTTTCCGAGCCAACAACATAACGTGAAACGTATAAAAATGGTTTTTAAAAAAGTACATAGCGCCATAGGTTCATCACTTTACAGTGTCGCAGTGGCCGTCTTTTTGCAGTAAAGGACCTGTCATAGATTACTGAGTGGAAGATGACATTGAGCGATGCGAGGTTAGCTGCATTGAAAACAGATGAGCGCACATGTGCATATAAAACTCCCATTCGGGGTGAAGTTCATGGGATTTTGTCCACAGAATGATAAGAGCATACGTTTTAACATATTATTTTATTATTTAACACTCAGCATTTAACTTTAGTGCTGCAAGCCATGCAAACAGCCCCAGACATGATAGGTTTTCTGGTACACAAAACAAGTACTTTAAAGGAATACCTTAGCTTATTGCCATTACCATGGCAGCCAACAACAGCACACCTTAACCCTCCGCGTCTCCAAATAGTGTTAGTTTACTGCTAATTCATAAGGAAATCACTCCAAAACACATCTATGATCGCCAAAGTCTTTTGGATATCGGCAACGCATACAAATGCCAACTCCCGCTGGCGACTACTAAGAAGCTACGAGGCTTTTGTTTACTGCTGTAGCCGGACCTCGAGACCACGGCCTCGCCTACTGATGCTACCCGCACAAGGCAGCGTCGCAAGCGGTGTGAGAGAGGAAGGAAGCGCGGTAAGCATGGAGGTATACGAGCTAGGCTGAGGGCTAACCCCACAAGACCGGTTCTTCCAACACTCATGCTCTCAAACGTTCGCTCTCTGGAAAACAAACTGGACTTAATTCAACTCAGTCGGTCTACACAGCATGAGGGAAGGGATTGTTGTGTGTTTGTTTTCACTGAAACATGGCTAAACGACAACATCCTGGACTCCGCCATCCAGCTTCATGAACTGCTACCGAGCGGACAGAGATCCATCACTGTCTGGGAAAACTCGCGGGGGTGGATTGTGTGTTTATATCAACAAAGAATGGTGTAACAATGCTGCGGTAATATCAAAACACTGTTCATCGCTGGTGGAGTTTATGTTTGTGAAATGTCGACAGTTCTATGTGCCGCGGGAGTTCACGGACATTGTTACTGTCGCGGTATACATTCCCCCGTGTGCAAACGCTAAGGACGCGCTTCGTGAACTGTACAGCGCCATCAGCGAACAACAAACAAATAACCCTGATGGCTTTTTCATCATAGCCGGTGACTTCAACCATGCAAACCTAAAGACAGTTTTGCCAAAGTTCTACCAACATGTGAACTTTGCAACAAGGGGAAACAACACACTGGACTTTGTTTATACAACAGAGAAAAACGCATACAAAGCTGAACCCCGCCCCCACCTCGGGTACTCGGACCACATCTC
>JAFVLL020029458.1:0-10607 GCA_021397915.2 Tor tambroides | reverse complement strand
ACACCCACACACACTTGAAGAAACGTTCCGCTCAGCAAACTGCTACTTCAGAGAGTGCTGAGTAATACTGTCAGAGGAAAGCCCGTAACTCTGTATGCAATTCATGAGGTATAAACAAAAATCTCTGCTATAATCACAGTTATGTTGTCTAAAGCATAACTTATGACAATTAAAAATTCAAAAAGCACACACACACAGTACCGATGATGCAGCTGCTGGTGGTGTGATTGCCAGTGATTCTCTGCGGCTGAGTGTGTCTTCTTCCTCCTCTGGCTCTTCAACCTCCAGCTCTGGTTTACACACATATCCACAGTTCCTGTGCAACACACGCCGCAGTCCCTCAAACAGGATCACACTCGCAGTGCAACCCATTGCACCCGGTCCCAGAAACATACACACACTTCTGTGAGCCGATCGTATGTGACTTCTTCAGCCTGCTTTCCAAAGTCTACTAAAAGGAACGTGTCCGAAGCCCAGCCGGAACGAACCCAGCTCTCAGATATCCAGTCCCAGCACAAACCTCTCCGTCCTGAGACCCATCACTCCATCATCCGTCCTGAACTAGGATCAGAGCAGAAGAGCAATGAGGAAGCTTCCTCCTCAAGGATGACAGCAGACTGACTTCATCCATTCAAATGAGGGAGATTAAAAGTTGCCGGATTTCTAAAAGTGTGTTTTTATCTAAAACCGCCCTGGGGATGTTACGATGACAAGTTCCTCAGGACAAAAGTGCTCCAGTGAATCTAGGACATGAGGGAGAGGAATGCTGAGGATTGACGGAAGAGACTGAGCGAGTGAGTGATGAGCTGCTTCTGGAATCAGTGCTGGGCGTCGACTTCTCCACTGCCTGGAGATGCTGATGTATTCCTCTCTCTCTTTCTCTCTCTATCTCACTCCCGTGCCATGCTCACTCTGTGCTTCCTCTACACCCCCCTAGTCTCGTTCTCCTTTTAACATTGCTCTCTGTGTTTCCTGACCCATATCTAGCAGCACAGCATCATTTGAGCATTCATTCATGCGCTAACTATAACACACACACGCAAACATGAGCGCATGTTTGACCATAAGAGCATCCTTTCATTTATGAAATGTCAGGTATGTCAGGAAAAAAATGCTAAAACTATCTAACACTAGAAATCAACCAATATTTTGTTTAAAATAGATATTGATATCAAGTGTTTTACCATTTATGTGTCAGAGAATTGACATAGACATTTTTATTTTATACATATTTTAATTACATTATATTATTATTATTTATTATTTAATGTATTATTATTTAATTTTTTTAGTTTATTATTTCATTGCTTTAATTCTTTTAAATCATTAATTATTTTATTTCAGCTTTTTTACACACTAATAAAGTAAATAATCACAACATTCATCAAATGTAATTACTAAAATAAGTCATTTGACCATTGGCACAGTCATGGTATAATGCTGAGGTGAAACAACTAATGAAAAATAATCTATAATGAAAATAATCAACAACAAATATGGTTATTGATTAATTGCAATTAATCTCTGAGAACACATCTGCCAGTCAAATCACTTTACAGTAGTGAATAAAGCATTTCTATGGGCAAAACACATTTGAAAAATACCAGAGGACACAGAGTGAGCTGCTGTGGGAAAAATCCAAGACTCAAGTTATCCTAAACATGAGAATGTTGCGTATGTTGTTTAATGTGTGTTTTCCACAGTACATAAATTACATTTGATGGTTATTTCCTTTGATGCAAATGTTAAAAATTGAGCATTTCCATTTTGCAAAAAGTTTAATATTTTGCTCAATTTTCTCTGTTAAACTTCTCAGACTTCACTGAAGGAGGTGCACGTGCATATGCATCAAACAAAAGGAGTGCAATAATTCTGACTAAAATAAATATTTTGCTGTTATATATGCATTTTGTTGGACATTTATTGCTTGTTTTAAGTTTTACATATAACTAATGTAATTGTATTTTAATGAAAGCATTGACTACAAAGGGAATATTGTAATTGGATATAAATGTAATATAAGTATGTTTAGATGTGTGAACGTGTGTTTAATCTGTGCAGTGGTCCATTTTTTAGAATGTAATGTTTATATTACAAATATCAGTAAAAACTGGTCAAACTGGTTATCAGGCTATCAAACACACATTAAGGTCGTAACTAAAGACTTCAATAGCTGAAAGTGCAGAAAAGCCCCTAGTGTCAGTGTGTGTTAATATTTCATCGGGCACTGACACAGTCACCTACTTTAGAGTAAATGACTCAGACATATCAGGGATGACATGCTGCAAGGACCTGAAGAATGGGGGTGACGTGCATGGACACATACTGTATGAGCATATCTGTCTCAATGTATCACATACATGATATCAGAGTACATTATGTGTGCCAAGTGTATGTAACTGTAAATGTAAGCATATATTTGTATTTGACAGCAATATGCCTTTAAATATTAATAGATGTTGTGTTCGTCTGTGTTGAGACTGACTTAACCCTGCTCCGGATCGCCAGACATTAGTTTGGCATTACATTTAGAGCAGATTTATCAAAGCCTGCAGATCACGCTTCAGTGGTGGTACAGTGACATGATCCCTGATTGGTGCTGGTCAAGGCCCTCCACCAATCAGATGTTTTTTTGTTTGTTTTTTTGCTTTGCTTCGGCATGTATTCCTACACAAGTTTAAGAATTCAAACTTTAGTCACAGAAACGCCCCTTTATGTCATCACATGTACTCCTCCCTGTTGTGAGTTGGTTTGAGTTATGTATTTGTCCACTTCAGGTACACTTAAAATGACTGACTTTTATTGCACTTTTGAAAAAAAAAAAAAAAAAGTCAGGTTGGGTAGATGCTAAAGACGACACATATTTACAGGATGATTCCAAGGCCATTTTAGTGGACATATAAAATAAAATAAAATAAAATAAAATAAAATACTACTTTTTGGGACCATTGTAACTTTGCCACTCTCATTATAAGTCCTCCTGTAAGAAACACCAAATACAAACCACTTTTGAGAACATTAAAATGACCCTCTGACTTCTTGCAATGTGGGGTTAACATTCTTTACAAGGGCCTCTTTTGACCAAAGAGAATGCCAAGACTAATGAACACAAAGAAAAGGACATTTTCAGTACAGACACATCACTGCTCAGCTTCAAACGCTCTATCCTGCTCTCACACACACACATTCACGACAGCATATCAGACAAAGAGAAGATCAAAAGCATGCATACTTTGCTAACTTTTTGTCTTTCAGTCTCTCACACAAAAATCCTCAAGAGGAGATCCATTAAAACATTCATTAAGATTCATTATAAAACCAATGCTCTACAGGGCCTTTTTATTTTAAGTTGCTTAAAAAAGAAAGCAAATGCAACTACTGCCCAACATTTTTGTTTTCATTTTCCAGCAAATACATGTGAAAATAGACTTTTTAACACCAAAAATGCATGAGTATGCAGTGTTCCTTACTAAGTAACACGTCACCATTGCTCATACTTGGACCAGAAACAAACTTCATGCAAGTACGCAAAGAGCATTTGGTCATTGGGTGTACTTGCATTCAGTTATTAGCTTCTAATAATGTAATATCGACTTCTTGCATTGTTATATTGAAAAATGTGTTGGCACGCAATTCATAAACGCAAGTATGTGCACTGGATAGTTCTCCCAATAATAAAAATTCTGTCATCATTTACTCACTTTTGCTTTGTTCCAAACCTGTATGAGTTTCTTTCTTCTGCTGACCACACACAGACACACACACAAAATTGAAGAATGTTGTTGGTAACCAAACAGTTGTTGGTAGCCATTGGCTTTGAAAAAAAAAAAGACTTATTAAAGAATATCATAGGTGGGCTCATATGGGCCAGTAAGCAACCCCCCAGAACATGCTGGCAACCATCTAACAAACCCCTGACAACCTCCCAAAACACCCTATCATTTGTGGCAGCTAGTTGTAAATGAAAAAACACACTAACATTTACATCACAAAATTTAAACATCTAGTTTAACATTCATAAGAGTAATACAACTGCCAAACTATCATTTAAAAACTGGCAAAAAGAAACCTCATGAGATATTACATAAATAAAATGAAAGTTTGCTAGCTTTAGTTTTCAACACATTTTTACACAATGTTTTTAAACTCCATTAATTACAGTGTGAGCTGTTCTGCTTTCATGTGAGTCCAGTCTGCCTGTATGAAAGTCTATTTCTAACATTTGTTACTTGGAGCCTGAAGTTTATTTGCTTCATTTTTGCTCCTTGAGGGCACGTTTTGTGCATATTGTTTTGGTTTGCGTCTGGATTTCATTTCGGAGCTGGACCGGGTCGTAGGGTTACTGACGTCAGAGGCCTGGTGGTCCAGGTGAGTCAGTGCAAAACTATGATGCAATGTGTGTGGTTGCCTTAGATATAATATTGTAATACTCAGCACTGGACATTATTATATGAGGCTGAAAACTCATTCTTCTTAACATGCACACACACATACACAAGACAAAGCACACAACATGACTAAAAACAAATCCATGTAACAGTGTATGCGCATATGGAAATAATTGGTGTAGGAAAAAATGAGAAAATTCACTTGCAACTTGAATAATTAAAGTGTTTCATGGGAGAGAAAATTAAAGAGACAGAAAAGGCTATAGAGAGAGAAAGAGAACAGAACGCTAAAAGTACATTAATGGTTAGAAAGCTGAGGAACGTCAGCACACTATTAGCTCAGATCAATACTTTTCAGACAGTCAATAATCAGTAAACTTCATATGTGCCATGATTGGGCTCTTCTGCCATCTACAGGCACAAAACAAAGTGCTTTCATAAAAACATGCTGCTTTTGTATTGTTACCAGCAAATACTGGCAGATTAGTTGTTTCTATATCTCTCAGGCAGTTAATCTCAGATTTACATTTACTGGTGTTTTTGATTTTTAGGACATGTATGATTTTTATTCAAAGTTCAAATACTTTCTCATATCCGCGCTTAATATGTATAACACTGTGTGTACTGTAAACCATTTCCAGGCTGATTTTCCCAAAAGGTAGAATACTCTGTGGCAATAACTATCTTGGTTTTTTTGAGCATCTTAACTGGTAGAAAATAGCATTATGGAGGAGGGGTTAGTCCACTAGTCAGCAAATATGAATGAAAGGAATCTTAATGCCTACAGAGTGATGCAGTGATGGCATAAATTTGTTGGCCAACCCAGAAGTTAGCACCACCCTGGTTCCCTCGACAAAAACCCAACAGGATTTTTCCACTGGCTTTTGGATTATTGCAGAAAATAAGCTCTGTGGCCAACAAAAGTTTATAATACTTACATGGTCTGTTCATCATGATAACATTCATGAACGAACACTAGCTTTATGGATTCTGAAGCCTAAATACAATCCTCAAAAATAAAAATCTAAACGTAGCATGACGTTAACCATCACCATTAAGTATCAGAGCAAAGACTGAACTCTTACAGTCTTTATCTAAGAACATTTTCCCTAAAAGTTTTGAATTAGAATTGTTTGCAAAAGTGTGATTATAAACACAGGGCTATGAAAGCATACTAGTGAGTAGATGAGTTTACCCATTCAGTGTGATGACGTTTATGACCTTTTTCAAGAGAAGTAAAAGCTCACAAGGACTGATGTATTTTATGTTGTAGAATAAAACATGGAAATGTCATGAGCTTGTGTTAACCACAGACTTTAGGCATTTAACCAAAAACCCATTCAAAAAACCCACTGACTTCAGTACGATGGGAACAGAAGTGCTGAAATGCTAACTTGTTTCTGGGTTTTGGCCTACGAAAGTACATCATCCCTGCAGAACAGTACATGACGGATTTAGGAATTGAAGTGCTGCCTTTCAATTACAAGATGCAGCAAGATTTTTGAGGGTGCATGCATGAAAATGTGCATGCATTAGCTAGATCATTCTAAAAATATTAAGTACAATTTGAGCAAAAAGCAGTGTAAATGTTACTTTTCTTGTTAGAATTTATTGCTGATTTTAAATATGTTATTTAAAAGCAACAATGGCAAATACTAGCATTATAATTACACACTGTTATCTTTGCACACACACCTGGGCTTTAGTTCACATACAGTATATAAAGCCCTGTGTACTATGAGGTTACATCAGGACAAAGAGAGTTTCTCACACGGCTGGAGTTTGGCTTAAGTTTAGTGGCCACTGGCTCTGGCTATGCTCACACATCGCTAACACTGATCCAGCACAGTGCTACTCAGAACACAGGACAGTGTTAGCATTGTTCTTCATGTGGAAATGTAGCACGCAGAGACCAGGCCCTCTCTGAACCTATACTGTGTAGAATGTGGACCGGACAGGAGAAAGAATGAAGATCTGACTTCTAATGGCCAGAAATAGCACACAAAATGCTAATTAGGAGATCAAATTTTTTCCAGCTCAGTTTTATTAGTCATAATTATTCACTGTGTGATGGAAACCAAATTATTCTATGGGTGTTCCACAAAGAAACAAGTTTCTTAGGTCATTATAATGCAGAAATAAATAAAAAACAGAAAGGCTCTTGCAATATTAAGTACTATATTTGGCACTATAATCTTATGTCACTTTGGTTATGACACGTTGCATTTCTAAAACATTCCACTGCGCATAAACCAATTAATTAAATATTATGTAATGAACCACAAACATAGACAGAATGCAAAAACGCATGCATTAGAGTAACAAAGGAAAATGGAAATCTCTGCTTGTTCTCTATGTAAAATGACTGATACGTATTCAAATTTAATGGATGCATACAGAAACAAACAGACAGTTCCCAGGCACTGATGTGGTTATTGACAAAAAGACCTTTTCCCCATTCACAAAACAATAAATCATAGTTTGATTTAGTCAGTGAATCAGATGACCCTGTGTGAACTGCATGCTAATCTCACATTTGAGATTATTTTTATAATGTAAGAGGAAAAGTAATGATATATCATTAATGTGTCAGACGACAAATTGATCTAGTTTGTGATTAATTCTGTCAATGGCTCTAAAAGCTCTAAAAAGCAATCAGTCATAGACAATCATTGCTCAGCGCTGATATAATTATGTGATAGGGATATTTTTTTCTCTTGTACAAAAAGACCTTTAATATAAAAAGTGAAAATGAATACATACTGGTGCGAGACCTCCAGGTTAGAAATACTTTTAATACCTCACCAGGAATAGCACCTATTTTCATGGTACTTAAATCAGTGAAAAACCTTTACACTGATGACGTGTAAGTAATCTTTGTACAGGTGTGTAGTATATTAGTATATTAGGACATACATCCACCAAGTTGGCATTGTCCTTTAACCAGCGTTCTTTATGACACACTAACTAGTGGTCAACCAATATGTTTTTTTTAGCAATCACACTATTTAATTTAAAGATAGTAACACATGTGCTACTGTGCTGCAATAAAATGTAAATGTATTTTACATACTATTTATATGTATAACGGCAGAAATCTTCTCCCCTAAATGCTTCCAGACAAAATCTGACAGAACAATAATATAGTTAATAGTTTTTTTTTAAGACTGATGCAGTGCACAATTTAGATCTAATGGCTGAACTTGCCAAAGTTTCTGAGGTTTGTAGAATTAAATATGTATTAGATATTCAAAAACTTGTTTAAATTTCATAACTGAATGCTCATCAAATGCTGACAGTATAGGACTATTATAGAGCTTTATCTATTAGACATGATAGTTTAAAAAAAACAGAAACAGAGAGGGATGGAGAAATGCAGGAGCAAATGCACCACTTCTCATCTCTGTCAAAATAAAAGTCCTGCTTTCAAAAGTTATAGTCCAAAAAGAAGCCTAGAGGATGATAATTAAAAAATGACAAAAATCTACTAACAACATTTGTGGTACCAAAACAACACAATTTGTTAAACCACAATTTTGAAGTCACAAGTTTCACTAATCAAAAGTTTGAAAATGGTGTACACTGGTGCACACTCCAGAAACTCAGCTGATTGTCTGCTTGTATGAATACTATGCTTGTATGAGTATGCCACATTCTACTCAAGTGACATACTGTTTTTTGCATATTGTGTACACACGCTGGGTTGAAGACAATAAACAAAAGCCTCAAGATAACCATACTTATAAACTTATCTTTGCTTCCCCCTTATCTTTGCTGTATATCTTTCATCTGACCTGTTGACCTTATTATTTTCTTCTCAAATAGCAGGTTATAAGAGAATCAGATGGAAAAAGAGAAAACATTTCAGTATATGCTGGTGAATGCTCTAGAAAAATGTTTTAAAGCAAGAATAACAGTTTGGGTGAAAACAGTTTCTCATTTTACTTCTATATGTGTACTAATATTTGGTGAGATGTCATAGAGTGAATGTTGAAAGAAAAGATAAAGATAAATGAATAGAAAGAGAGATGACCGTGTAAGAGAGCCAGAATCAGTCAGTCAGTGAGCCCAGTCTGACCCACTAGCTGGTTTGCTTAATCTTACACCGCGTGCACTGTACAAATATAGGGCGCCAGTTCGAGAGATAATCTACTCCTTTAATCATGGGAAATCCTTTTCACAACAGGCAAGCACTGACACGGGGATGATCCATTAGAGGAGGAGGGTTTCAGTCCTTCTCTCCTCTGCAAACATGCTAACTTTATCAGTCACAATTATACACACTGTATGAAACTGAATTTTACTATTCACAAGATGCTGTGATTTAATCAAAAGCCCACACACATTTAAGGACTGTTGAGCTTATTCATAAATACATTATGACAATATTTTTCATCTTATAACCCATAATCATGTTTCCAAGTGAATCTGGATATTCAATAAGAAAAATTTAAGTGGATTTCCTTCATTGCAAAAAGTGGACCTTACATACAAAAATGGAGCCAGGATGGAGGGGACGGATAAAAAAGTAAGAGGGATTTATGACATCAGCCAAAAAAGATTATGAAGACAGACCTTTCTTATTTGGAATACTGTGCACCAGTGAATCATGCACAGTGCAATGAGAAATATGCACATAGAAAGTAAACCAGGTCAATTTTGAGTTCATCTTCACTATAATACTACAAATACTTATTAATGGGCTAATGTTAGATCTTTCCCAGTTACTACAGCCTTGCTTCGTGCAGTGCATGATGGGAAATAGCTATTATTACTTAAAGAATACTAAACCTTGGGTTGTTTTAATGACTATGCTGGCAAAGAACAAGCAGTTTCCGATGCTGCCAGCTGACTCTGCACTCCTAAACAGGAAAATAGTTGTATGTATAACACAGAATCTAGTCAATCACTGACAGAGCAACAGTTACAGTCCATATACCAGTGCAGTACACTGAACCCCTGGGAATCAAACACAATTCTGATCAGTGGACTGACCTTTGAGCTCACTTGCATAAACTTCTGACAGTGTTCAATACTTAAGTACAAAATTTAAATAAAGGCAAGGTTCAGTTATGAACCTGAATGGTGGATCAGTAAGGAAGCTTCTTTACAAACAAAAAGCCAAATAGAAATACAGGTTTGCACAACCAAATAAACACAGAAGCTCATTAATTCTTATGTAAAGCAAATCAACCAAGCACTTTTTACCAGACACTTGATACCGGTGTCGTGCAGAATACAGGATATCAAATTGCCCAGTTTCTGTCGCGCAGAGGATTCCTGATTGGCACATTCCTGTAGCTCAAACAGTACAGCATGGTGCTTGCAACAACAAGGTCATGGGTTTTATTCCCAGAGAAAAAAAGTCTTAACTAATGGAAGTCTCGAGGGGATAAGAGGGGAACATTGTCCTGGGCCCAGTAATGAAGGGAGGTCCACTATGGCGCAACATACTCGTTGGGCCCAGCGGAAGAGACAGAAACATTAAACAACTGTCTACTCCTGGGTTTATTCTTATTATTCTAATATGACTATAATGCATAATGCAACAGCAGCATTGCAGTTAATAGGATACTTCACCACAAAAAGAAAATTCTCTCATTATTTACTTACCCTCATGCTGTCCCAGATATATATGATTTTCTTTTTTCTGTGAAACACAAACTGAGATTTTTATAAAAAATAGTGGATGGGTCCCTCAAAATAGATGCAAAACAAACACTATGGCAATCTACATAACCTCAAGTAAAACGATGTGTTCTGAAGTGAAACAATATAGATGTGGATGAGAAAAATACTAATATTTTAAACCTTTTAAAATACAAACCATCACTTTCGACCAACTATCAGTACGTTGTGAGTGATGTGATGTGAGTGCATTGTGAAACTCGATCAAGAAGTGACGTTTTACAATGTGCTTACATCATGTTTCACAGCGTGTCAACATTCACAGCGCGCTGACAGTTGGCTCTAAGCAATGGTTTATGGTTTAAATATTCGTATTTTTCTTACACACTGGGGTCGTATGAATTACCATTGTTCATTTTCATATTGTTTTTGAAGCTTCAAAACTCTGTTTGTGTCCCCAGAAGAAAGAAAGTAATATACATCTGGGAAAGCATGAGGATGAGTAAATGATTCATTTTTGGGTGGAGTGTTGCTTTAACAGCTGTTAAGATATGTGTATGGTAAATATCATCATCAAGATGTCCAAAGCAA
>JAFVLL020029456.1:0-21299 GCA_021397915.2 Tor tambroides | reverse complement strand
CCAGTCAAAATGCCAAGAGGAATCAGATAAGAGGAGTGTAAAAGATCACGAGAGACAGCTCTTGTCCCACTGTGGCGGTAATCAGCCAATCACACAAAAGGTAAAAGTTCACCAGGCTTAACGGGTGGTATTCATTGAAGCAGAACGTGAAAGATTATTGGCAGTGATTCAGATGGCACAACACACACATCACACACAAGCGCCTACAGAGTTATGAGTCATAGCTTTACTGTGAGATGCAGACCTCATCCGTACTGAGAAAGAAACAGATGTAAACACACACCGGTCCTGCTCGCTAATTCACATCGGCATGCACTGTGGGAGAATAGAATCTGATAAAAGCTGCTATTGGATTAGTCCATCCAAAAATGACAATTCCTTCATTAATTACTCACCTCTATGACGTTAAATCTTCTGCTGAACACAAAAGGAGAAATTTTAAAGGATTGTACTGATCATTCTTTTCTACAATTAAATGGACTGAGGCACCATAAAAATATCATAATAGTGATAAATTTGACTGTATTGTAAGTTTTTTGAAGCCATATGACAGAATTTGTGAAGAACAGACAGAAATGTAAGTCATTATTTAATGATAATCTTCTCCTCCAGTGAGCCGTTAGCGACTGAATAATTGCATCAAGTGAGTTGAACTCAATAACCAGTCAGACCATTCAGACTGGTTTTGATCACAAATTAAATGATTTTCAGAATTATAATATTAAATATAGATCACGAGACCATGATTATAATGCTTTTGCATCCTTTTGAAAGCTTTAGTCTCCAAGTTGCATAGACTAAAACAAACCTTTAGTGCTCTACAGAAGATAGAATGTCACGCAAGTTTGGAATCAAGACGAATAACTGACTATTTTTGAATTAACAGTTCATTAAATGCTTTCAAACTGTTATTGTAGTATTTTTTTTTAATTCTTGAGGATTTATTAAGATTTTTTCACTAGCTTCAGCTTTCATTTTAGTAATTTTGTTTTGTGCTTTTGTCACTTTGTTTTAGTTTTATAATGTGTCCATTTAGCTTTAATTAATTGATCATTGTAGTTTTAGTATTTTTAGTTTATTTTAGTAAGTAACTTAAAATTATATTTTATGTTTTTATGTTTTTAAAGGTAATTTTTTCATCTAAAATGTATTAATATTAGTTATATTATTAGTCATTTAAATTAATATTAATATTAATAGTATTATACACTATAAAAAAATTCTGGGTTAAGAACAACCCAGCGCTGTGTGAAATATGGACAAACCCAGCGACTGGGTTAAATGTTTAACCCAACCTTGTGGGTAGCTTTATTTAACTCATCTATTGCTTAAAATGACTATATTTCTTGCTTAAAATGAACCCAAAACAGGCTGGAAATGAGCATTTATTAATATGTTCAATAAATTAAAATTTATTAAGTTGAATAAATAATAATTAAATAAACATTTTTGTAATTGCTTATTAATAAATGTTCACCTTTTGATTATTGCTGATGCCTCTAGTAATTATGTGTCTGATTTTTAATTTACAACCTATTTTGGGTTCATTTTAAGCCAGCCATATAGTAATTTTTAAACAATAGGCTAGTTGAGTACTACCCAGTAGGTTGGGTTAAACATTAAACCCAGTCGCTTAGTTTGTCCATATTTCATATTTATATAATATATTTATTTGACCTTTATTTCAGTCATTTTTAATAGTTTCAGTTAACAAAAACAACACTTCTTTAAAACTGAGAAAGAAAGGTACAGACTGTAAAAGAACAGAGTCAGGGCAAGAAAAGACACTGGAATGAGGAGAGGCCATATATGGGGCAACTAACTAAAAATGGCAGTATGTAAATGTCAGAGTGTACACTATGAACTAGTGTTCTCTATGTGAAATGTGTTGTAAAACTAAGATTACATCCTCTTTCTGACCCTGTGCACCTCTCTGCTTCTCCCAGGGCAGAGCTCTGATCGATTCTTAATTAATGAGGGATGCTTTTTGTCTCGGTCGTGAACGGATGACAGCGCTGACGACAACTTGAAAGGTCTTTTCAAAGCGAAATGTGCATATTGCTCTCTGTCATTGTCTCTGCATCTGCGCCGAGCTGATACAGGAACGCTTTCATCCTGTCATTCGCTCTCTACATATTTAAAGATTACGATTTGACATGTGATTAATGAAATGAATGCTGTCATTCGGTTACATGCGTGAGGTTGAAAGAATCAGTTTCCTGTCTCCGCAGTCACTCAGCTGCTGCTGCTATGGTGACTTTTATGATGGATATTTTTGAAGAGGTTGTATAGAGTGTGTGTGAGAGAATGTGTCTGAGTGTGTGTGTGTGTGTGTGTGTGTGTGCTTTTTCATGCTGTCATTTCCTGTGTGTCTCTCCAAGTTGGTGATTCAGAGCAGCACCCTGAGCAACAAGAGAGGGAGAAAAAGAAGGAGTAAGAAAGAGAAAAAAGAGACTGAGACTCTTGGTTTCCAAAATGAATCTCAGGTGTCTAGACGAGACTTTAGTTCCGTCTTTGTGAATATAAGAGATATAAGAGAGTTCGACCTTTTGCCGTTTGTCCTGCTGCAAAGAATGACACAAAGCCTTAACACCAGCAGTCAACAGAAGATGAACCTCAGCAAATGATGGACAGATTTTGCAATGCAGTGAAAAAAGGCACAGCGTGAACGCTGTGGAGGAAAAGTGCTGGTGCTGAGTGCTCTGAAGCAAACACAACAGAGGCAGAGACCAACAATGTCAAACTCCAGCTTGACCGTCTACACTGAGAGGCTTTTTTTGCTGAACTCTTTCACCCGCAGCTCTTCTGCCCCCTCAAGGCCTCGTGTGCTGATGTAGAAGAGAGGTTACTTCTCCATGACAAAATCAGTTCCACCTCAAACTTGCATGATCACCCACAGATTTCATGTCATGTTTTGGCATTTTTGTGGGGTCTGCACATCAGATTTGGTCTGATCTTGACACTTGCTGAAGGAAATCTTTGTGCACATGCACAACTTGAGGTAACTGTCCTATGCTTCAAACTTGCTTGAGCTTGGAGCCACACAAAGTGTGCACTTAAAGGGCTAGTTCATCCAAAAAATGATTTTTTTTTCATCATTTACTCACCCTCATGTTGTTCCAAACCTGTATGAACTTCTTTCGTCTGTTGAACATAAAAGAAGATATTTTGAAGAACGTTGGTAACCAAACAGTTGCTGGTAGCTTCCATGGTATTTTCATTTTTTGGTGAACTATCCCTTTAAAGTGTGTACTAATCAGATGCAATATGATATCAGTGTGAATTACAGTAAGTGTACTTGATCCAAAATATTAAAGGAACAGTTAATCCCAGAAGATATTTTGAAAAATGTCTTTTTGACCACAAAATCCATTGTTTTTTGGAACCCACTGACTTTCATTGTATGGACAAATACGGTTCAAAAAGATCTTTTATGTTCCACAGAAGCTACAGATTTGGAACGACGCAAGGGTGAGTAAATAGAATGTTCATTTTTGGGTGAACTGTCTCTTTAAATTTTTTTTGCATATTTTCATAGGAACACTACGATGTTTAGTAGATATCTGAATGTATTTCAATAAATACGCTGAGAACAAAAGACATACGGAACAGTGAGGATCAGGGACAGAGAGAAGAGAAAGAGTGCCAAGCCAGATGTAGGCTAATGTATGGAAAGACCTTGGCCCAGTAATGATGGAATTCCCACCTACATGCCAGTGCGCTCCTCCTGGGGCACTTGATTGAGCCAGTTACAGTCTCAACTACCTCAGCTACCATTCACTCACTTCTGCCTAACACAAAAATGCTCAACAGCTGCAAATGTTAGTAAATTCCACCGCATGCCAGTCTCCTGAATGACCCTGGAGGTTTACAATTCACAACGGACCACAAACAACGATAAATCTTGCCCTCACGTATCAACACAACGCGCGACTCGCTTACAGACCTGCTGGGATTATGGAAACGCGTCTGTAACTCGGTCGACGTGCAGCCATAAACGCATATCCGTTCGTTTTCTTTAACTTGTGTCTATAACAGCTGACAAAAGTTCAAATGTGTTTTGACTCAGTCACGCATTAGTTGAGAGCAGTAAAGAACAATGAAAACAGACCGAAGAAGCGTGTACTCACCCTGCCCGTGCGCGTGGAGCTGACAAGTATGCAGGCACAAGCCTCACACCAGGGGTGCCTGGCAAAATATCCGCGCTCTGCCTCTCACTCCCTCTCTCGTCTCTCCCTCCCTCTTTCTTTCTCTCTCTTACGTGCGTATTTCCCACTGATACCCCGTTATCTTCTCCTCCCTCACATCTTCACGCTTACCGTCGCTCTTTTTATCGCAGCAAAACGAAAGAGAACAAAAAGCAAAGCAGTCGTTGTGCGTATGAATATGTAGAAGGGCTTGGGTTAGTAATGCGCAATGGGAAATGTACTTTTGCATTTTGGATGGATGGAAAAATTGTATGAAGCTTATGTATGGTGTCTGCTCTTGACAGGAAAAAGACGGCTGATATTTCAAAACATTTATGGCTTACAAATATCAGTTTGATACTGGATAAATAACAGCCAGTATAGGATGCACATTTTCTCCGTTTTTGCATTTAGATTACCTTTGCAGTCATATTTGTCTCGATTTTAAGTTATTTTAGCTAATAATTAGCTAAAAAGCTATGAATTTAATAACACTGCAATGAAAAATTTGGTTCACATTGCAAGTAGCCTAAACTTCACAAATAGGCCATTTATAAAGAAACAACAAGTGACATTGAATTGAAATTTTAAACTAGACAGTCTGAAATAGTATTTTGTACTCCAATAATCTGTTTCATTTACAACTTCGAAAAATATTTCTTTACAGTGTTAAATTTCATTTTTAGAAAATCTCCAAACAAATAGGCTACTTTATATTATATTGTGATGCCTAAATTTATTTATTTTTTTTACTAAATTATATATTATATAACTTTAATTGGATAATGGCCATAAATGATAAATTAAAGAGTTAATAAAAAATGCAATGAAGAAAACAAATATTGGATTATTAATCAAAATGCTACTTTTGGTGCATCCTTAATTTGGCTGTAAGTGTGTGAATGAATTTGGTGTCTCTAAAAGTGTAGACTTGTCAAATGTTTACACTCACCCTAATGTAAAAGAAACATCAGTAAATTAGTTTAGGTATGGAGGGAAAGACAGATTGGTCAATAGTGTATTGTGAAGACAGTCAGGCAGAGAGCAGCATAATTTAGAGTAAATGAGTGAGTCAGAAAAAGAAGACAGAGCACTCATTTTTTCCTTACATTAGTAATTAGTGCAATTTCCCCTAACGATTTGTCATAATTCAGTCTTTGCAGCAGCATCCAAGATTTGCATGCCACTGAATCTTTGTTGGAGTTAACAAAAAAATAGAACAGCATCATGAATTTGTCTCTTCTGAAACTCTAAACAAGATGCATGTATGATTACTGGGTTCTTTTTAAGAAACATGCAGAAGTCTGTCTAAGAGAAACTATTAAGATATTAAAGCGATTGCATGTGTATGAATGTGCAAACACACTTACACTTTAAATTTAGAAAAACTGCATGGATAAATGCTCACTTTTGTCATCATCCATGTCAGAATCAAGCCTCATCTTATCCTTTCTCAGTTTCATCTCACTGTTAGTCTCATTATACTTTATAGTGGCCTTAACCTCATGATAAAGTATTTTTAGGCATGATATCAATAGCATAGTACACTCTGACCTCAAGAAGTGAAGAAGGGAACGAGAGAGGCACAGAGCGACAAAGATCTACATTATATTCAACAAGACATGACAAGCAAGCATTTCTATGAACACACCTTTTTAAATTTCAGATGCTGGAAATCTTCAGTTCAAGAAAGAAGATGTCATAGAAAGATGAGGTCACAGAACTAAAAAGAAAGTCAGAGTGGGGCATTAAAAAAAAGAGGAGTGACGGAGATGAAGACAGTTACAGTAAGGAGGTTAGGGTAGTTTTTAATAGGCAGGGTATCTAAGGGTATCCTGTTATATCACTCAAGCCCATTGAGACAGCACTTATGGAGCGATGAGTGGAGAGAGAAAGTCTTGAGATTGAGAGATGAGAGTAAAGGTCTGCCGTCTCATCAGCATGAACACAGACGCCAGAGACCAGTGAGACGAGGCCAAACGGGTGAAGGATGGAGTGAACACACAAAAAAGTGCTCAGTTTAAGTCATCTATTTTATTTTCACACTTTGAAAACACAAAACAACTCAATACAAAATTATTCTGCAATTGTTCTATCTATCTATCTATCTATCATGCATATTTAACCAAATTATCTTTGATACTGAGGTTGAATCGTTTATTGTGATTGGAAACAAATAGAGGCATATAGCACTTACATCAATACATAGAGTTTTCTCTAATTAGTACATTCATATTTTAAATTGCTTTTGTAGATATACCTACAGAGCTTAGTTCCAACCTCAAAACAAGCACCGCTTTTAATTGGTTGGGTTCAACTGAACGTTTGCCAGGTGTGCTGTAGCTGGAACCAATCTGCAGAAATGTACAGTCGATCTCCAGGAGCAGAACTGATTTACAAAGTATCCCATTTTCATAACCACAAGATCAGCAAGACGGCGATGAAATAAAAGGCTGGGAAATGTCAAACAAGATCAGGCAGTAATCAATCATTTTTACCTTGTTACAAATTCCAGGGATAATAAATACATTTCAATAATCTACATTCCACATTCACACATCTCTTTTTACCTAACCTTTCACTCCTCCTAAACGTTCTTTCCCACATAATGCATGAAATGTTCCCACTTTTCTGTTGGCAGCATTTTGTCGTCAGTGCAACTTTCAAGTTGTATTAGATGGACATTTTGGGCACAGGGTGCAGACTTGGGTCTTTCCAGGTCAGGCATCATGATTTTCACTATGCAAGACAAGCGCATGCTGATCTCTGAGACATCACAGTGTCTGAAAAACCATATTCATACCAGCTTCACACAAATAACACTCAATAAATTCATCCATAAATCTCAGATTCCGAAAGCTGTTTTGAGACCAGTTTGGTAATATAATAATTAACACTTAAATTGAATTAATCCTATGCAATATAAACAAAATTTTGGTCGAAAACAGTTGGAACCACATTTTCTTGACACTAGAGGTTGCAAAACATCGTGATTACATGGACATTTTTATTTTATGCTGATGTAAGAATGCTGATGATATGGTTTAACATGTTCATAGAAAATTTCTGTAATTCTGAATAAACATTAACATATATACTTTATAATACACTGCACATACTTTATATAGATATACATATAAATGTATGGAATAAATCATAAATATCTAAATTTGTGTTTTTAATAACATGGATCCCAAAGACCTGTTTTTGTAAAATACTAAGATGATACAAACGTTTATAATTTAATTCTGATGCATCTACAGAGATATACAGTATCAGCTCTCACAAACAAGTAGTTTATATGCTGAAGCATTAATCTTTTAATTTTTTTTGCATTTAGCTGTCATGTGTGTGACTCCTAAATCATAATACTGAGTTTCTATACCAGTTGTTAGATGAAAAGATTACCAGTATTTGCTCACCTGTCTGCACTTATTTAGTTAGCTAAACCAAAACAGAGCAAACAGGATCTTACACAAAGACAAGCAGAACCGCATTAGTTTGATCTGAGATTAAATAATCAGCTTGAAGTGAACTTTAAAACATAGGAGAAATCATGTTCATGCTGGTTTCTATGGTGCACTCAGTTATAATTAGGTCATGGCAACTACTAGCATCCGAAGGGATATCCAATAAGATCCTATTGTCCAATGAGATAATGGCATGAATGCATGACCCTTAAATAATTCAGGCTGATACTCTCAGAGTGGACCGGCTAAATATTATTAATGCTTAGTTTGCTTTAGCATTAAAATGATTAAAATCAGCGTGGTGTTGTTGCAGAAGGTGATTGCTGGTCTAATTGAGACAGACTCCTATTGTAAGCAAGCTGGGGCCAAATTACACATTCTTTTCTTTTGGTCACTGTAGTTTAAATCATGGAGCAGAAAAAAGTCAGAAGATGGTTGGTGTGGTTTTCTCAGACAGCTGTGAGGGGTGAGGGAGGAAATTCCGGGTTAATGTAGGTGAAGTCTTGGAATTCTTCTTGACTTATAGCGGCGAGAACATCCGGGTCAGAGGGCGTGAGGGCAGATGGGGCGGATGTGAAAAACTTATCAAAGTTCTCTCCTTTTTTGCCTCCCTGTGGGAATGACAAAAAGAATCAGCTGGGTTACGTTAAGTTCTATAACATACCAAGCAATTTAAATGGATGCTGTTGATGTCAGTTCGGCGCTGTGAACTCAAAGCGCCTCTACTAATTTGTTGTCCTCACATACATTCACACAGCATAAAATCCACATAGATTAGCATGAGTAATATGGGCAAAGAGCTACAGGCAATGAGGGTCAGGCTTATTTTGGTTCTTCCGTCTTTACAAGACAAAATAACACCAGTAAATATGCACCCACACATGCACGCTGAAAATAATGAGGAGGAGCAGGCAGAGCACATTAATAAACTTCCAGTTACATGGTTATGAGTTTAAAATAACAAAAACAAACACACACACACACATACACATACTGTACAGCATTTATCTCCGTAAGAAAATGAGGACATGCCACGACTTCTGCTGGTTCTATTTAAAGTTAATTATAACTACTATAGATAAGCAAATGAAAAGCTAATGTAGTTGCTGTAAATATATATATATATATATATATATATATATATATAAAATATATAGCAATACATAAATATATAGTATATTTTAAATAATTATCTATCTAGCATTTATTTAGAATATATAATTTTTTTATTTTATTTTATATATATATATATATATATATATATATATATATGTATATATATATATATATATATATATATATATACACACACACACAGAGTCAAACCAAAATTTATTCAGACACCTTCAAAATGATCACAGTTTAATTGCTATAATTTAGAAAATGGTAATAAAATGTGACTGGAACTCAGTTGAACAAATTCATCTTGATAATGTCAGATAACTTTGATAGAAAGGTATGTAACAAAACATGGTCAGGTCAAAGTGTCAAATCAAATTTTTGGTCCCAAATTTTTATCAGTTTTACTGGTATGAAGAATTTTTGGGTATATCTATCTAATTTATTTTTATTTATAAAGTTGATTATTTTATTAACCCAAGGAAATTCTACACCTTAAGAAAAACAATCTTTTAAGTACTGAATGAATGAATGAATGAATGAATAATTAATCCCCATTTGTCTGCAAAGGGAGGTTTAATTTTTTATATATTTAACATAAGGGAGGATTATTATAATTCATATATATTTATTATTTATTATTTAGTACACTTTTTTTTCTAACATGGTGGAGAGTTTCCATTTACTTCTGTTGTTTTTGTTTAGCTAATGATTTTTTTTAAATTCCTCTACTTCTAAGTAAAACTATCACACCAAGCTTGTTGTATTTTTACATTTTCATGAAGACATTATTGAGCCTGTTTAATAATCCATAAGTTTTACTATCATTGTGGGTCATTTCTGGGGTAAAGCCTGACCTACACACAGAGACAGGTGTTGTGATATGTGATACTGACAGTCCTGGGTTTGAAGGGAGGCTGTATCTCCAGTCTCTCCAGCCGGTCCCAGTCTATCCAGCGGAAAAAAGGATGCTCCCGCAGCTCTCTCTCTGCATCCTCTCCTCCACCCAAACGCTTAGCAGGGTTCTTGGTGAGGAGCTGGGAGAGAAACAGATGGAGAATGAAAGTAAGAAAAACAGAGAGACAGAAAGGATGGAAATACAGTTGTCTGCTAATTTACGTCAAATTTTTTGGAAGTTATGCTAGTATTAACGATGGGATAGATTGCCCTGTGCATGCACCGTGAGCCAAGTATGTAGGCAGCAGAGATGAAAGAACAGGAAGTAGATTACCCCTTTGCAGATGGCCACAGCCTCCCGAGAGAGACTCTTAGGATATGAAACGCTCTGTTCCATGATGGACTGAAACAGCTCCTCCTCATCTATGCCATCAAAAGGAGGCTGATGAAAAGAGAGAGACAGAGGGAGAGGGCGCCGGGGATGAAGATCTATTGAGAAAAGGACAAAATTAAAGGCTCAGGGAAGCAGAGGATGAAAAATGACCTGCCCAGCCAGCATCTCATACAGCAGGACTCCATACGACCACCAGTCCACTGCTTTACCATACGGCTGATACGCCACAATCTGAAAACAACACAAATCTGTTAGAACTTTTTTTGTTGTCGTTGGGTATAGATTTCCCAAAGTGTTAACTGAGAATGCCTTTTGAATTCCAACGTAATTCTTTCATTTGTATTGAGGTAGCAAACAGGATGCAGAATTATCACATTTAAGAAGACCTCTAGGTAAGTTTGTTCTCGTCTATTTGTTCCGCGGTTCATGACTGTTGAATTTCTTTGAATTGCAATTCAGTAGATTCCACTTCCCATCATTCCAATTCAACATCCTGAGGAATGTGGCCAATTCAACTCACATTCCAACTCATAAACTTAAAGAAGAATTATAATTTGAATTTAAGGAAGTAAAATGAAATTCAATATAACTGCATTTAATATTAATAAAATATAAAATAAAATAAATAAAATAATATAATATGAATTACCAATAAACATGCTATCATGTACAAAAAAATATGATATTTCAAAAAACATTAGATGAATATAGAATTTGATATGACTGTATTTATATTATTATATTTGCATTTATATATACAGAATTTCTAAAATGTGTCTATAATTAAAATTTACCATTTTAATCTGAATATAACAAAATACCTATGCTACCATTCAAAAGCTTGGTGTCAGTAAGATTTTTGTAAAATACCTTTTTTACCTTATAAAACATTAAAATGAATACCTTTATTCAGCAAGGATGCATTAATTTGATCAAAAGTGAGAGTAAAAGAATTTATAATATTACAAAAGATTTCCCTTTCAAATAAATGCATCAATAAATCAATTAATCAATCAATCAATCAATAAATTACGCAGCACAACTTCAACACAAATAATAGTAAAAACAAACGTTTCTTGAGCAGCAAATCATTTGATTTCTGAAGGATCATGTGACACTGAAGACTGGAGTAATGGCTGCTGAAAATTCTGATTTTCCATCACAGGAATAAATTTCATTTTAAAATATATTACAATAGAAAACAGTTATTTCAAACTGTAATAATATTTCAAATTATCACTGTTTTTGCTGTATTTTTTATCAAATAAATGCAGCCTTGGTGAGCAAAAGAAACTTCTTTCAAAAACATTAAAAAAATAAAAATAAAAAAAAACTTACCGACCCCAAACTTCTGAATAGTAGTGTACAGTAGGTATTTAATTATATTCAATAATTTACACATTTTAATATAACATATTTATTAAAGATACCTCACAGGAGCCAAGCAACATGAAGCAGGATGATAAGATGGAAACTTTAAGAAGAGCTTTATGTAAGTTTGTTCTTGTCTATTTGTTCCTCTGTTCATGACTGTTGAATTTCTTTGAATTGCTATTCAGTTGATTTCACTTCCCATCATTCCAATTCAAATTCCAATTCAACATCCTGTGGAATGTGGCCAATTAAACTCCCATTCCAACTCATAAACTTAAAGAAAGCAAGTTCTTAAATTAATTTTGCCCATCCTCACTAAATGCTTCGTAATTTCATAATGTTATATTCTCAAAATCATATAAATTAGAAATATTCCCATTACAGAGTTAGATGGATGCTATTACAGCCCTCTCAATGTGCAGATAAGCTCATGAAAATCATATTAAAGATAATTACACAATAAATATGCCAGTGTCTCTGTGTCAGCCGTGAGTGTGTGTGTCACAGCGTGAGAAAGAGAGATTAATTTCCTTGCCTGCAGGGACACATATTGCATCTTTTCAAAATGACAGGGACACAAAGATCAATGGCCTTCTCTTTTTTTTTTTTACATAATGTGATCAATGTGAGCCAGTTTAACTGCTGGGTTAATACAGCGCTGACGCATACTGGGCTTCAGTAGACCCACATTCACATCGCCTTTCCATCACACAGCAAAACACAAACATCGACGATTTAGCACATACATCACTCGAGCGGGATGTCCGTCATGTCGCCGTGTAGTAAACACCGCAGTGAACCTAAATGCAATCACACAGAGACATGTAGATGCACATACACGCAGACATGTGCTGACTGCGCACATCCACTGAGTGTTCATGGAAGAGAAGATGAATCAGACGGGAGCAGAAGGATGGAGATGGAGTAAAGGAAACCTCAGGTGCGATGTAATCAGGTGTGCCACAGAAGGTCCGAGTGGTGTCCCCTTCCATCATGCCTTCCCTACACATCCCAAAGTCCGCTATCTTTATGTGTCCTTCACTGTCCAGCAAGACATTGTCCAGCTTTAGATCTCTGCGGGTCAGAGAAAGAGAGAGAATATTAAGTGACTAACATATGGTGTGCTTGTGGAAGGAGACTGTCATCATGTCTTGTACCTGTATATGATGCCTTTGTTGTGCAGGAAGAACAGACCCATTGCGATCTCAGCAGCATAGAACCTGCCAACATGAAAAACTCTCATTAACTCCATTAAACACACGTTCATCCACTACAGGACAGAATGACACCAAACAGGTGAATTTAGAAACAGAAGAGAGGGGGTACTTAAACAGTCTAAAAAGTGAACAAGCAAGCAATAGTTGTGTTTGGACTCTGATGGCACCCATTCTCTGCAAAGGATCCACTGGTAAGCAAGTGATGTAATAGTAAATTTCTCCAAATCTGTTTTGAGGGAGAAAAAACTCATCTACATCTTGCATGGCCTGAGGGTGAGTACATTTTCAGCACATGTTCATTTCTGGCGAATTATTACAGAAGAGAAGTGCTAAACTTACGCTGCATGCGGTTCTTTAAACTTGCCAACGATTTGGATGTGAAACATAAGATCACCTCCGTTCACGTACTCCATGACGTAATACAGACGATCCTACAACACAAAAACTGATTATCAGCAATCAGCAGATATGCAACTTCATAATACTAAAAGAGTCAAAAATGAATCATCAATCAGTTCGCTTGTTCTCATCCTATCCAAATAAATTATACAGCAAATGCCACAGCAGATTAGCAATCAGTCAAATTAAAAGACAAATGTTCATGAATGGAAACAAGACCTTGTGATCAAACAAGGGCAGAAATATCACATTTTCCAGCAATTATACTTAAAGTATTTATGAAAATACTTAGTTTTTACATTTAACTGAACTGAAAGTGTTAGAAAAAATATGAAAAACTGATGCAGTTGGTTTGACTGAAACCAGAGTACTTCGATTCATTCAAATGTTTCTTATTTTCAGTCTATTAGAATGATTTCTGAAGGATCATGAGACACTGAAGACTGGAGTAATGATGGAAATTCAGCTTTGCCCTCACAGAAATCACCTTTTAAAATACATTAAACAAACCAGTTATCTTAAATTGTAATAATATTTAACAGTAGTACTGTTGTACTGTATTTTTGATTAAACAAATGCAGCCTTCATTAATATGTAAGAGACTTACATAAAAGAAAAACAGTAAACAAACAAAACTAACTGTACTTTACACAGCCTGCACAATGAATTGTGTGAACTCTGTGTTGTAAGCTGAGACCAACAACTTTTCTCTGTTGCTTCAGTATTTGTCACCTACAGCCAAGGCAAGATAACAGCCCACTTTATCTCCAGAGGCATCTGACTACAGCATCTGGTGTCTGCAGGACTTGAACTTCTGATCAGTGGGATGCTGCATTTTTCCACTGGGCAACTGATAGCTTTGACAGGAAACTCTATTTCATGCACTTGATGCAATGAGACACAGTTTACATACACAAAGAAGTCATTACCAAACACAGTCACATCGAGTGTTTGTTACAAATTCAATCGACAGGGGGAAAAAATCAAGTGATTTAACAAGAGTAATTCAAACCTTCACAAACCATTAAAGCCAGACATAAACACACACACACTCCTCTTTTTTTCTCTTTCAGTACTGCAGCTGCCAATGTATTTCATTAGGCTGATTGCCACTTTGCAATACGTGTCTGCTGAAAGAGGTCAGACAATTAACACTATGAAAAGTCATTTTTCAAAGCAAAATGAGCCAACTAACATTGCAAAAAGACCCTCCAGATTCATTAGTTACAAAAATTATTTATCATGTCAGAGTGAAATCGAAAAAATGATCGACGAATCACCTTTTATTACGCAGGTTGTTCCAGGTTGCCAGTTTAGGACTCGCATGACAGCATTCCAAGAATATAATTATTACACTGTCAGAAGCTTCTGTTATTTTGTTCGCCCATTGTTCATGTTGACATTTTATAAACCCTGTTAGTCAATATTGTAAAAGCAATCTGTTCTTGTGATTTGTCTCCTTCTCAAGACTGCTAACAGCCTTGTTCAGGGCAAATTAATTTAATCTATCGGTCTCTATCTAGGCCAATGTAAACAACCATTTAATGAGGTAAGAGAAGAATACTTACGGTCATGCTTTCATTTTTACTATGATTAAACAGCTTTACTCCATAGCTGATACAGTCATTAATCTGGCATAGGAACCTCAGTAGACATTTTTTTACATTTTAAAAAACATCTCTTTAGATACATGATATACACTCACATATTAGAAGCCTAATAAAAGCTGATCAGATGAATATTTAGGGGCGTTCATGGCATTTTGTAATTGTCGTAATTACTAAACAATCCGGACATTCTACTTAAGGCCATTCTTAGATTCTGAATTATGTGTTTCTACACGATTAACACTAAAATTTGAGTATAATTTGACAAAAGCACAATTCAGCAAGTAACAGTTGTTACGCAAATGCTTTATTAATACCTTTTATTTAGTTGATCTAGCAGGAGATTAGACACTACTTATCTAAATCTGTGCTGGCTACATTATTGTACGTCTTTTGTTTACTTTCAATCTTGCATTATTAAGACATTAATAATCTGCATTATTAAACAGAAATGTTATATTTTAGTAGTTAATTCATTTTACTGCTGAAGCTGGCACTATTTTAATTGGTTCAGCATCACGTTGCTGCAGTCAAGTGGTCAGAGCTTTTAGAAAACGCAAAGTTTATAAGTTGTAATTGCGAGTTTTATAAAGATATACATGCTTTTTACAATTCGGAGTCTTGTAGTTATGGTAAATCAGACATGCTTTGTTTTGTTGGTCACACTTTATTTTAAGGTCCAATTCTCGCCATTAACAAACTATTAACTACGACTTTTGCCTCAATAAACTTCTAACTTGCTGCTTATTAATAGTTAGTAAGGTAGTTGTTAAATTTAGGTATTGGGTAGGATTAGGGATGTAGAATATGGTCATGCAGAATATGTGCTTTATAAGTGCTAATAAACAGCCAATATGTTAATAACAGGCATGCTAATAAGCAACTAGTTAATAGTGAGAATTGGTCCCTATAATAAAGTGCTACCGTATTGTTTTGGTAATCCTGTGTTAACAGACACTATCACCTGGAGAATGGCATTAGTACCTGAAAACTTCAGTGTGATGCTGCATCCACGCCACTAGGAGTCAGTATACTATCAACCAACACAACAAAAACAAAAAATTACTGCATTCATATTTGAAAATAGTCAGTTTCTCCCCTGGGAGAGCAAATGTAGACATGAAGGACCCACAAAATGTCAGAACTTGTGTTCCAGCTGTGCAAGGTCAAAAAAATGATTTAAAAATGGCCCTGAAGGTGAAGAGCGCATCTGTTCCATCACTAAGGGCTGAATGACATTTCAGCCCATATATATTTCATAATTTACAAATGTGCATATGCATGTATAAACCTCATTCCCAGGCTCCCACTCTCTTTTAATCATTAACCGTTTACACGCTGTCACACACATCGATGAACACACAGACCTCGGTTTGAAATGCGCAGTAGAGGGAGGTCAAGAAGTGAGGTCGCCCCACGAGGCCCAGCACTCTTCTCTCCACCATGGCACTCTCTGTGTCCTCATCCTGAAACAGCACGTCCTTCTTCAACACCTTCACCGCAAACAAGCGCTCGCTGCCCCTATCCTCTGCCAACAGGACCTGCGGGATGACAAGGAAACCTTGCGCTAACACTTCTTGAACATTAATAATTAAGAATTCATCATCTTCTGCTCACATTCCTACAGCAGCAACTCGATTAGGCAAACACAAAGCAAGAGCAGAAAACATCATTCAAAGCGAGTTTAATGTGCATAAGGGAATATTACCTCAAATCCAAAAAAAAAAAAAATGAACAGAAATTCTTTCATTTACTTATGTGATCCTGTTCTTTTCCAGTCTTTTTTTTCCCTGCTTTGTGTCATTTTTCTATCTCTGGGTCCCAGGTCTCTCTCCTCTGCTCTTCTCTTTACTCTCTTCCCTCGTTTCTATCCTTTCTTTAGCACGGTTCTACGCCCTGAAGGATGTGCTGTCTACTGAGTATAACCCTGGCCTCTTATATAACCAAATATCTTGTGAGGACACACACACACACAAGTGTGCACACATGCGTATGCACACCAGATACACTCGTGCACACACAACATCTACTTTAAAATGATTTTATATACTGTACATGAGCACCACCACAAAGATAGCAAACATTCCTCCACACGCTCAAACAAGAGAGTGCAAAATGCACACACACACTCTCATGTCATTCCTCCTCAGGGATCAAACAGCTCAGAGTCCTTCACTTGTGTGCTCTGCGCTGACACACGACAACAGCATTTAGATTCTGCTCAGCACAGACAGAAGAACAGCGCGTTTTGTTTGACCAAAACAAGGCATATTCCAACATTCCCATGGCTGCTCTTGGATTTGCAATCACCAGTGTTTCTTACACGTATCTCAAACTCTGCTTTATTTATCACATAACAGGATTGGCCGAACACACAAATGGCCGTGTGCCTACATAGCCCCAGGTATGTTAAGGTGAATGAGGTCTGCATCTCACTGGGCTTTGAGTCAGAGCTTCTGCCTCCTAGAGGAAGTGAGGCAGAGCCACAGCTGCAAATTTTAGATAGGGAAATCAGCTCCCTCCTCTTGCAGCTGGGACCAAAGCTTTCGCGTTTCCCCTTCTGCTTAAATTAGCAGCAGCAGCCCAGGAACGAATGAGACAAGGGCCTAATTCAGTTCCAAGGACATTGTACCCTTCGCACTCCTTATTGCATCTACAAGGAACATGGAAGTAGACGTGTTTGTTGATGGGTGAGTGTGGTCTCATGTAGCCTGACTTTCGGCATAAAAGTCTGGTCTGCCTTGCAGCCTGTTTTGTCCCAAACCCACCTACTGTACTTAGGCTGAAGGCCAAAGTATACTTTGACGTAAGTATACTTATCTCTTAACCCCCCTCGCACAAGTGATTGTCAACATGGTCATCTATTGTTGTTACGGTCTCCAGTAGTTTGTAGTTTGTGTTCCTCTCTGCGTGAAACAACAATCTGGGCCAGTGTTGCCACCTTGTGGACAAAAATAATTAAAGTAAATAAATAAAAAATGAGTAGCATGTCCAAATTCATAGTGTTCATAAAACAGTAGGGAAAAGTACCCAAAACAAATGTAGTACATACTAGTGTTTGGTCAGAGTCCACTTTGTCAAGCAATTGAGTGGGAGACATTTATTAAGGTCACTTTATCTTAATTTTATGTTGTTACTTCTTTTTAATCTTTCATGTTAGGTGTCATCTTTACTCTGAAAAGTCTAAAATGCCTTGAGTCCGTGTCCAGTTCGAGTACAAGTCCACCCGAGTCCATCTGAGTCCAAGCTCATTCATAACAGCAGTCAAAGTCTGGTTTTGAGTCACCCTCATGTCGTTTCAAACCTGTATGACTTTCTCTCTTCTGTGGAACATAAGAGAAGATAATTTGAGAATTTTTTTTTTTTGCATTTCAAAACACTTTGGTCACCAGCATTCTTCAAAATATCTTCTTTTGTGTTCTGCAAAAGAAAGTCATACAGGTTTGAAACGACATGAGGGTGAGTAAATGATGACAGAATTTTCATTTTTGAGTGAACTATCCATTTAACCCCCTGACACAAGAGCTTGTCAATGTCACCAGCTATTATTGTTGCTGTCTCCAGTAGTTTGTAGGTGTCGTTCTTTCAGGACTGTGAAACAACAGCCTGAGCCAAACTAAATTAAGACAAACTAATTAGCGCAAACATTTTCAAAGCACATGTGCGAGCTGAGTGTACGGACAACACTTGATGATGATTAAATTTACGCCAATGCACTGCACTGTAACTAATCTAGTTTAAACTTGAAAGAGACTAATCTATATATTTGTCATAAATTTGATGCCTCTAAGCTTCCAGACTCATTATTTTGTCCTTCAAATCAATCACTGTATCAACTCATTACCTTGTAAACATCATTTGTTTACTGACAGACTAATTATAAAAAATGGCGTCTTTACTCTTGGAAGTTGTGTAAAGCCAGCCAAACAGACTGAAACTTGTTGATTATAGTCAGCGCTTGCCATTTTGGTGTTCAATATGCATCAGACGGTCAGTGAACAGAGTGGGCGGACTGTGGGAGTGCTGTCTGAGTCTGAGTCTAGAGACTTTCCTTTAAAGATTTCTGTTCTGTTGACAACCAGGAGGAGAAATACAACCATTTATTACACATACAGCAGGGTCCAAATGTCAGGGAAAAGTTGACTTGAAAAATTTGGGGTTTATTTGCTTTAGTGATAGCATACACTGCTCATTTTTACATTATAGCATCTCATTGTTTCTCATTTTTCAAAATCCTATTTCCAGGTTTAAATTTGATTTTGAATGCCACATTTTCACTGTGGCCTTCTGGATCCCACTGTATGTATATATGTGTATGAAAAAAGAATTTAATTTCAAGCACCTTGCCAAAACTCCCTTTGCCCAGAACCATGAGGAAGTTGAAATCATGCAGCCCGACTCGGCCTTTGCCCGTGTGCAGTGCAGTGGGAGTTGGACTCCGAGCAGGCGGGGTCACGGTAGGAACAGGCGTCATCACAGTAACAGGAGCAGGAGGAACAGAGGGCGTGAGAGCAGCATCTGGTACCTTCAGAAATGAGGAGAAAGATGGGATGAGAGAGAGAGAGAGAGAGGACAAGAATAGTTTGTTTTAAGAAAGAACTTACACTGCCCTCCTGTGGATGTGCAATGAAAGTGACAATTATGGTGCTCAGCTCACTGAATGTGGTCAGGCTAAGACGACATTTACAGAATTTGTAGATGTGGCTGCTTGTGACTGCATGGTGTCAAAAAGAACATTTGCTTTTAGCTGGATGTGTTTATTTATGGACCTGAGATGGCCCTAGGCTTCTACAGCACTCTCTTGGCTGAATATTGCAAGTTGACACTTTTATCTAAAGTGACTTACAGTACATCTATTACAGGGATAATCTCCCCCGGAGCAAAATGGAGTAAAGTGCTTTGCTCAAGGGCACAATGATGATGCTTTATGGATAGTCATTTGAAGATTTGAGCCAACAACTTTCCGGTTTTTACCACAACTTATGGAAGGCAACTCAAAAGTTGCAGGCTACACTCCCTTATGGTAGGTAATAAAAAAATGCTAACATGAATGTAATTTAAATTTGTTAAAACTCACGGAAGTAGCTACAGATAGTTTCTTTTCATTTTGTAATGTACCTCAGTCTGAGTGATACAGATTATCAAAAACTTGGATTTACAGTATCTATTGGTTATTGATTCGATAGAGGCAGATCTAAATGTGAACTTGCAGTCCATTTTAAGAAAGAGGTGAGGTTTGTGAGGATTGGAGAAGTCCTGTATATATCACCAGAGTGAAGTCTATCGTTTCACCTAGTTTGATTGAAAAATTATGAGCCAAAAAAAGAGCAAAAAACTAAATAAATAAATCCATTCATTCAATAAATTAATTAAAAAAGTAGAAACTGGTCAGATCATAAATGTAACCCTGGACCACAAAACCAGTCTTAAGTCGCACAGGTATATTTGTAGCAATAGCCTAAAATACATTGTATGGGTCAAAATTATCGATTTTTCTTTTACGTTCCATGAAGATATTTTGTAAATTTCCTACCATAAATATATCAAAACTTAATTTTTGTTTAGTAATATGCATTGCTAGGTACTTCAATAGGACAATTTTAAAGGTGATTTTCTCAATATTTGAGAAAATATTTCAGGTGATGTATAAATCTCAATTTCAAAAATTTGACCCTTATGACCAGTTTTGTGGTCCTGTGACAATTCCCAAAAAAAGTCAGCAGGAAATAGTACAAATAAGTATAATAACATCAAAAAAGTGCAAATGATATGAGAGATTACCTGCAGGTCTGGGTCAGGCACAGGGATGTTATAATACTCTCCCTCATCCTGATTGAGTAGTTTGAACCAGCCACTGACTGAACGTCTGAATATCTCACTAACGCCGAAAGACAGAGCGCCCATGAAGTCATTCCGAGAGGTCCGATCCCAGTCCCAGACCTCTACAGACAAACGCCTGTCCCACTGCCTCCCACGCACTGAACTACACACAGACAGAAGGATAGAGAGGAATAACCTAGCATCCACTCAGACAAACTTCTGCATCATACGCACATACAAACAAAGAAACCCAAATAAGACTCACAAGGTGAAGCTCTCATTCCAGATAGGGTTGAGTGTAGAACGGATGGTTTTGGTTTTCTGTTTGCTCTGGCTCTTTGGATCAGGGATGAGTTTGAGCTTCACATAAGGGTCCGACAGGCCGTTAGGGTCCATGGGTATCAGGTTATGTGCTTCGTGTACTAAAACATACATTATGCATTGAGAACTGATTATGTGTGTTCATACATACCAGTACTGAATACTGCATTAATTATACAATGCAATAGAACAAAGTGAATATCTCTGTGGTTGTGCTGCTATGCTTTATACAGTGAATGTGTTTTCAGCTGTATTGTTAAATTGACCTGTCAGAATGACATGCTGCTGGTTGCCTTTAAAAGAACAGCGGTGCATTTTAAATGCTCACATTCTCTGTAAAGAATTAGTAGTCTTCTCACTACTCATTAGTCTCTCTATGGTGGCGCTGATCTAAGAGCCACAGGCTTAGTTAAGTTGACACAGTGCAGCTAATGCATTGTAATACAGCAGATTGTGTGTGTGTATAATTATCTTTTTCCTCATGTACTGATGAT
>JAFVLL020029454.1:0-11494 GCA_021397915.2 Tor tambroides | reverse complement strand
ATATATATATATATATATATACAGTATATACATACATACATACACACACACACACACACACACACATTTTAATTATTACAGGAGATATTGATCATAAATCAATGGCACTCTCTGCAGAGCTTGATCTTATCGGTTATACCAACCTTGCTTGTTATTAATTTTAGGTTTCCTTGCTTCTGTGAAACTGCTGTCACTTTCCTCACTAAGTTCCACTTCTGAAGCCGAGCCATTAGCAGTGAGTCCTGAAGTGAGCCGCTCTTTGATTTTGTTCCTCTCAGACTCTAGAAAATAATACAAAATACATATCTGTTTCAGTTTTCATCATATGCCTCATCGTGATAACGTCACAAATCAGGTTTTGAAAAATGGGAAAAAGATGTCTGTATATATTCCTGCCAATACATCTACTATGTGATCTGGTACCCTCAATAAATTTTTTTGGGTCTTTTAATTATTATTATTATTATTCAACTGTTAAATATGTGAAGCAGTTGTTTTTGCACTGCTGCCAGACTTGGTTTGTGTCCATCAAGTTCCAAATAAAAAAGAAAATAAATAAGATAAATTACCTTTTATTATGATTATTAAATTCATTGGGTTATTAAGAATCTATGCTTTCCATATTCTCCTATATTTTCCTTACCTATAATACGAATTTATTTATTACTGTAATGAATGATTTTTGCCATTCTGCATAGCACACATAGAGTACTCTGATCATTATTATTAAAGAATCATTACTAAAAAATTCAGATCTTGAGGCAAAAGTGGTCTTTCTTGGTGGCCCCAAGTTGAGTAGCCCGTAGAGTAATGGGACCAGTTCTCATGGCCTTAAAACTTCACACTAACCTTAGTATATGTTTGAATTAGAAACTACTTTTTGTCATAACCTTTATGGTAAAATGATTGACTCCCACTAAATCAGGCTAAAAGCCTCAGGGGAAACCCTGTCTGTGAGCAATGAGCCGCAGTTCTTGACTCACTGTTTACTTTGAACCACCTCTGTTGGTCTAGGCCCGATTCCAGACCAGTGCTCATTTCAACACATTCTTCATAGAAGTCCCTCAGTCTTCCCCTGTTGCTGCTTTTTCCATTCGATTTCGAGGCATCCATTGTTTTCTCGCCGTCGCGCTTAGTCATGGTTTTTCCTTCCTGCAATGAATCTTGAGAAAGGCAACTGTCTTGATAGTGCTGTCTATAAAATAAAATACAACCTAGTGATTTACAACAAAGCTTTCGTGAGACAACTTCAAAGTTTTACACTGCGCTGGCAAGCAACTCCATCCAATGGCCTTGTCTGCTCACAGGCACAATAAAGAGTGGGGAACCACATCGCTGGAAAAGATTTGCACTCACCTGGCACTTTAGTTTTATTTTCAGTCACTGAATTCTCCTTGTCTGGCGCATGTTCTTTTGCTGATGTTTGCAGTTGTTCTTTTGTGTTGGAAGGTGGTTTGTTTTCATTTTTATGTGTTTGCGATTCTTCCAAACTTTTGCCCTCTTCCCGCTGGCTGCATGGTCCTTGATGGCGTTTGTGGCGTTTTCTTTCTGTTGCACTGCCATTTACGTCTTCACTATCTGTTGACAAAGCACCTCCATCTTTAGAGAGCTTTCTGGTCTTCTGCAGCGATCTTTCCATTCCAAGAGGGATGAACAAAGGGGAAGAAGGGCAGGACTCCATAACACCTGCACAGAAGGCATGATTACCATGAGGCATTCGGGAAATAATGTGCCTTTATAGATCATTACTTTGAAGAATGCCAGTGGGAACGTCTAACAGCAGTCGCATTAACACCAACCTTCATTAGAATTGATGGCTTGTTGCAAGGCTGGAGCTGGACTATCAATCGCTGGGGTACCAATACCGTGCCTTGAATTCACACATCTGAAAAAGGAGAAAGTGTTTACAGTGGCAACCCATTTGGTCTTGAGAAGAAACCCCTACTTTAAATCTTTTCTTGATCTTGCATGTCATCATATCTCACTTGTAGCAGGGTTTTCCTCCATTTAGACGGGTCAGTCTGAAGCAGCTCCTGCGGCCTTGCTGAAAGCCAGGGGCATATCTGTACTCGCAGCAGGAACTGATCCTGGCTGCTATGATTCCATTCACAAAGATAGTAGCACTGAACGGGAAGCCCAGATGTCTCTGGGATGTGAACTGAAACTGCTCTATAGGGGAAAAGTATTGTATTATTTATTTATTTTAACTTTTTATTTATTTATTTTTTAATTTTATTTATTTTAACTTTTTTTTACTATTTATTTGTTTTTATTTTTTAGTATATTATCTTTTAAAACATATATTATCTCTATATAAATATTATATCTATCGTTTGTAACAAATATTAGATCTATTAAGCAAAATGAAAAACTGATTATTTAAAATGCAAAAAACTATATCTAAAATCTTCTATAATTGTTTAAATATTTGTATTTTCTTTATAATCTTATTCATCAATCTTATATCATATTCTTCTTTCTCATTACAGTTATTGTTATATTGCATGATTAATTTTTTTCTTATTTTAACATTTTAAAATTTATTTTAGCTTTTTATTATTTATTTATTTACTTATTTGTTTGTTTGTTTACTTTAACTTTCCACAAATAGAAAAGGTCGTAGCACCAAACACTCGTCCAAAAATCCAGTAGGCAAATAACATAAGGTGCGTAGATCCAAAATATACAGTAATACGAAAATGAAAGTGACTTATCCAGATTCAGCCAAAGAGGCTTATTTCATTTATTGCTCAGAGGTCACAAAAATATGTGCAAAAAAGGTGCAAAAGTGCAGAATGTTTGCACATATTTTTATGACCTCTAAGCAATAAATGAAATAATCTGGACGAGTGTGGATCTCTTTCATTTTTTACTTTAACTTTAAAATGTATTTTAACTATTTGTTTATTTATTTATTTATTATTTTACCTTTTTGATGTTATTTAGTTTAACTTTTTATTATTTATATGTTTTTATTTTAGTAGTATATTACCTTTTAAAACAAATATTTCAGATCTATTAAGTAAAATGAAAAACGGATTATTTAAAAATGCTGAATACTTTTACAGCTTATATCTTCCATAATTGTATAAATATCTCTATTTCCTTCATAACCTTATTCACTGCAGAAGCTTAAAATACTAATTGTGATTTTGTGCTTTTTGTTATATATGTCAGGGTTCTGTCGTGTGTGTCATGTGTTCCCGCCTCTTGTTTCCTTATTTGGTTTGTTTCCTGTCCCTGTTTAATGTGATTATTAGTTAAGTCTGTTCAGCTGTGTGTTTGTCATTAGCCTGTGTATTTAAGTTCATGCCTGTTCAGTTTCGTGTCGTCTGGTCTATTCGTTACTCCCCGGTGTTTCTGTCCATGTCAGCCCTGCCTTGCCCTGCCTTGCCCTGCCTTGATGTCTCCATTAAAGACTATTGTTTGAGTTTACTCCTCATCTGCATGTTCCTGTATCCTCCTCGTGTGTGCACCGTGACAATATTGTAGCATTATATGTTTACTATTTTTTTTTTATATTTGAATTACAATATAATATTTTTGTATTTCTACTCTGTTCCGCCTAATGACAATGCTGATTACACTGTACATAATATTGAAAATACACAATGCTTGCTTTATTTCTTTTATCCATCTCTTTCCTTTTGTTATAGAACAGGTGAAACAGTTACTTGCTAGTTTTATGTGGCCAGACTTTAGATTTGTTTAAAATAAAGATTAAATAATAACAAGACTATATATAAAAAAAAATACTGGCAGAAGATCTCAAACTGTGTAACGGGATAATGAGCTTCACCTCCAGGTTGTACAAATCCTTTAAACACACAGATGTTTTCCCCTCCACAGATCTGTTGAAGCACTTTCATCTCATCCTGCGTGCTGCCAGGAAGCCCCTGCCCCAGGTACATCATTGTCACAGTCACATTTGACTTCCTGGACGCTTTCTGTGCTTTGAGGAAACTCTGGAAGACAGAAGTCAAACATTCTTCACATGCAACTCTTTCAGAAACCATTTAGGTGACAAATAAGCCATATTTCTAGTAAATATGGCAGTGAAGATGCCCTGAAACTATTTTTTTCCCAGCCATAGAGACTGTCAATCACAGAGACCAACTAAAACTTATAACTTGACACTTCAAATGGTTCAAAGCTACAGTGTAATCTGTCAACAGAGTCAGAGCCGACTCACCTGCTTGCTGTTGAAGTCAGGAGCTCTCTGTGAGTTGATGGAGGAGGTGGAGCCGCGGCGTCTGCTGGTGCTGAGATAAGGACATGAGTGACTGAGTCTGGCCCTTGCTGCCTGCAGGTTTGACATCGTTCCTGTGATAGCAGGAAGGTACAAGTCACTCAACCGTCCTCTGATCGCTGGCTGGCTTGACTTGTTAGACTGCACAGATTAAAGCAAAGAATTTCAACATGAGAGGAAGCAAAGAAGAATTCTTTTGTTCACCTGTTACTTGTCAAATGAATTTCACTGTTGGTGTCAATCACAAAATGCAAGTGCTGTATCTGTTGCATTACTTTATAGATTTCCACAGCATTGTTTCCATCCAGCAGAATGAGGCTGCCTTTATGTGTGAAAACACTGTCCAGATAATTGTGCCATCTGGGAGTCAGCGGTCTCTCGCCTCTACGACCCCGAGGACGAGTCTGCTGTCAAATACAAGAACATCGAGTTTTGAAAGGTTAGTTATGCCCAAGATTCATTTTCATTTGTGAGAATAATCAGAAAAAAATGCAACATCCCATATGATTTCTGGCCAAAGTATATTTCAAATATATGCTAAATACAGTATGTCACAACCAGTGCAGCTAAAAGAAATACATTTTTAAAATATATAGTTTAAACATTCCAGTGCCAAAACATGAAAATAAAATGTACATATTTAATCTAAAAATACATTTTGGGTCAATTTTAGCATTGCTAAAAGCAAATGGACAAAAAATATATAAGGAAATAGAAGTAACTAATACTTGTTAAATAATTG
Organism: Tor tambroides; assembly: GCA_021397915.2. Lineage (NCBI taxonomy): Eukaryota > Metazoa > Chordata > Actinopteri > Cypriniformes > Cyprinidae > Tor > Tor tambroides. The sequence continues at coordinate 6,503 of JAFVLL020029454.1, read as the reverse complement.
TATTTAAAAATATCAAGATTGTGTGTGTGTGTGTGTGTGTGTATGTATGTATATATATATATATATATATATATACATACACACGCACACACAATACATACTGATTTTATATCAGGTTAATGATATTTTCTCCTGAAAATGTCCTCACTAATATGGGTTGTCATAATATTTCAATATATCATGTAAACAAGTACACACACACAAATTTTTATATAAAAAATGATCAGTTCTCAAAGGATGTTTGTGTGAGTAGATTCTATCCTATATATTTGGGTAAAGAATACCTCAATTTAACAGCTCTGACAAACTAAAAAAAAATAGGTAAAGTAATATTTTTCAATACACTACACAACTAATTACCTATAAAAATTGAGTGATAATAACTCTATTTTTAGCAGGCAATTGTTCATCTACTAAATTATTATTCATAATAATTAGCCAATAGGAAAATGTTGAAATTTCAACAAACCACCATTATTGTGATCAGTGTTTGTTTTAGTTGGGCTCTTGACTCTTGTTTTTCATTAAGTTAATTCTCTTTCAGTGCTTACAATAGTGTTTCAATATAAACACTTATGCATTAATAAAGAAAGATATGTTTTAAAGTTAAGTTGAAGTAGACTACTTTTTATGTTGAGTGTCAAGCTGTAATAAAGTTGAGAAATAATATTAAAGTGTTGAAATCAATTTTTCATTACTGATGGAAATGTTCTTTCACAAATGCAAAGATGCTGTGGCAAAGTATACAGAAAGATTTAGACATCAACACTCATCATATAAATCTCAACAATGGTAACAATCATCAAACTAATTCAGATTAACAGATCAACTGCAATGGTGCTGGGAGTCATGAATGAGTTTGTACTATGTTGATACCCAGCATGCATTTCAGCATAAAATTTTCTTTTGTTGATTGTCACCATTGTTGAGTTTCATACGCTGATTCTTGATGTCTAATTGATTTTTTATTTTCTGTTAATATCATAGAGGTATGCCAGCTGTACCTCTGCTTTAATCTCACACTGTAGTATCACACATTATTCAAACATAAAAAACACAACACATTTGTGAGCAATTATTTAAATGACCTCAGTTATTACAGCCCCATCACCTGACCCCAGTGCATCTCAGTTTTCATTGCCTCAACAAATGTATTTTAGCACATTGTTACAAGTGACAATGAAAACCCATCAAAGTACAAAGAGTCAAGAGCCCAACTAAAGCAAACGCTGATCACAATAATGATGGTTTGTTGAAATTTCAACATTATTTCAATATTAATTGCAGGTGCAAAAGTGATGTTGATTCAATGCAATTAACATTGACAAATCAACTATTTTTAACATTGATTCAATGTTTGCTTGCTATCAGGGTGGGTCCTCCTCGGCTGTGGGATCATGCATGCGCACTAATATTTGCCAGAGCTAATATTTTTGGGTATACTGTTTTTTTGTGTGTGTGTTGCAGTTATTACTGTAAACAAATAGGTAGTGTAAGTACAATTTACCCATTATTATATATTTTACTTGCTAAATAATATACTTAAGTAAAATCTAACTGATTTTCATCGGTTGTATTCAACACCCCGAAGAGTAATTTTTACAGTGTAGTTAATATTGAGAATTGGTCCCTATACTAAAGTGTTCCATATTTCCACATTTAAAAATGTGAAGAAAAGATCGACAAAAGCCTGTGGCATCAACAAATCTAAAAAAGTGACATAATTGTTCATTTATTTCAGCCAAAGCCTGGTGTATCAGAGGCACTTTTGGTTGTTTTAATCAAACACAGAGAAAAGTTTTATTGCTCAGTTGTTTTTGTGAGGCCAAGGAAAAATATTTTTTTTATATGATTTTATTATTTTTTTGGCCTTATGGGATATCTTACACAATAGCTGAAATAGTCTTATTACTTACATCTTTGACTTCATCTTTGAATCCTTTGATGAGCAGGTCTTGAAGGACCCCCTGACTGTGCCTGCGGAGGCGTTTCATGGAATCTTTCTGATCTGCTTCCATCTTTGCTCTCTCTAAATACAAATGAGTATCATTTTATTTTAAATTAGCATTTTATTCATGCTTTACAGCTGCTAATGAAGTAAACATTTCATTTTAAAAAATAAATAACGGTTCAACTCCTGTACAATGAGATGCATGTGAAATGCAATAGAGTCTTGAACGATTTCATCAGGTGCTCAGTGTCAGCAGCAGATGGCAGGAAAATAGCCAAGGCACAGACACATGATTAAATAATGCACGAACACCTAGAATGCCTGATGAAAACCGTACATGTGTTTTAGAGAGATAAGTCATCTAGTTTGTAACTGTTGATTCACTTCTGGAATTGTACTGTTGTTGATACATATTTTTGCTGATTACTTGAAATTCTTGATTATTTGAAAAATACCTTTTACTGTGTTAAATTTTGATAGAAAGACATTAAATTTGAAGATTTGTTTGGAAAGTAGGCAACAGTCATCCATCTCAAAACAAATTTATTGATAGAGCGTAAAGTTTTCACAAAACACAGCCGAGTACATACATTTCAGCTTAAATCACATCTAGATTGATTACATGCTTAGATTTTTTTTTTTTTTTTTTTAAGTTAGGCTAGTAAACTTACCAGGCTTTTCTTCACAGCTTCATCTAGGTAAAGCAGCACTATTGTGGTTTTACCTGTTGCTTCTCTCTCTGTCGTCAAGGAGTCATCTGATACCTGGATGGCTTTGACGCCCAGGTCTTACACTCTACACTAGCGTCTCATGCATGTTTAATAGGCCGTCTTCAACAAGGGCCATATGCAGAACAGAGAGGAAGGTATGCTGCATTTCAGGTGTTGCTTAGTTTGCACTACTCCACTCTTTTCCACATTTAAAAGATTTGTCAAGGCCTGTGGCAGCAATACATTAAAAAAGTTACATTTACTACTTCATTCAGCCAAATGCCTGGTGTAGAGGCAATTGTGATTGTTTTAATCAAGCGCAAAAGAATTTTATTGCTCAGATGTTTTTTGAAGCTGAGGAAACTTGGAATTGAATTCTCAGTTATGTTTTGTTTAGCTGATATTTATAAAATTCCTGAGGAGACACAAATGAGGCAACTGTTGGCACATATTAATAGTATCGAGCAGTACCTGTCAACTGTTTTGACTCCAAGGCCCCCAACATGTCCACAACAGTTTCCAAAGGCCCCATGAATTTCAAGTTCTTTTACTCGATAGCAGGGGGCATAGCCATCATTTCAGTAGTGAGGGGGACAGAAATGCCAAATGTAATCCCTTTTTTTTTTTTTTTTTTGTCTAATTGACAGGTTTTATTATTTGTTTTTTTTTTAATCCCTTTTAATTGACTTTTAATGTGAATATACTACAAACATTTTTTTTCCATTTTTATCAAAGAATAAGACAGAAAATATATTTTATAGTTTCTATACTAAATGATATGTCAATTAGCATTGCGTTATTCACATACTTTATTTATTTCCTGGAGATGACTTGAAAACACACATAGACCATATATTGTCACAATTGTGTGTTTATTATCTTCATGTTTCATCAGTCAAAACGTTTCTGCTTGTTATACAGCTGCGCTACAGCGATTGGATGTCTTTGTCCAGGGATTTCCTGGTACATAATTACTTCTATGAGTCTGTTTTGGACTTTCAGTGCGAGAGCACCCTCCGGCTTCGAGTATGAATGAAACATACACTGCATGACAGTGTTTAGCACTTTGTAATGTTCACATGGCCTCGTTTTGGATACGAATAAAAGGTCAGGTAGTGCATAGACAATCTTGTCTCTTTGAATTTTAATCTAGATTTATTCACATTTGCCCTTGAAAACCTCTATGTGAACAGACCTGTCTGAAAAAAGTGCGGGGGACGAATTTACACACCCCCCCACATCTCCCGCGTATTCTTTGCCCATGCTGGATGGAGTAAAAAGTAGAGAAGTGTTTTTTTACTCACAATTTCTGCCTGATTAAATATTTTAAAGCTTAATTAGAATAGAAAATTAATTTTAAAATTCATGCCCAGAGTTTTAACAAAATAAGGTTTTATTCATTTACATTACTTTTCCAGTTCTAGGGGTCACACTTTTTAAAAAATAGTAATCCTTATATATCCAGATTTTTCAGCACAACTGTAAAAAAAAGTGAGGTGGTTAAATAAAATATGAAATAGCATGATTTTTAGTTGTTTTGGCTTATTTTATTGCTTGTTTTGCATATTTTAAGTCAATTTGAGGTTTGCTGAGGCCCCCCATTGGGCCCCTAGTCCCCTGGTTGAGAACCACTAGTATAAAGCTGTAAAATGCAGTTGTTTGGGAAAAATTAAATGAGAAATGTGTTCAAATTGAAATCTCTGATTTTTGAATGTGGATATACGCAAATATGTGCACAGGTTAAGGCATTGCTGAGATCTCTCATGAAAAGAGACATAAAATTATTGGGGTATTTTTCTCAGGATAAATATCTAGGAAAAGCAAAAGTCTCTATTTTGATTTTAATTAAATTTCTGTCTTAGAAAATTTTTAATGTCTCAGTCAGAAGTGATTTATATTACCTAATTTCATCATTTCAAAAAGTATTTTTTGTTGTTTGTAAGTAAGACTAGACTTTTAAAGAGATTCATCTGTTTTCCCTTCAGACATGCCCTCTATCAGTGCTTTCTGTACAGTCACCGCAGGCACTCATGCAGCCTCTGTGGATGGATAGAATGGATCTGCTCTATTAGCCTCGGAGAGCCTCTGGATCGGGCAGCTGCTGGCTCCCCGCCGTGCTCGTTATGTCCATAAACAGGCCCAGGTTTCTTGTTGTGCTTGGCAGATCTCATCTCGCTCCCTGCCAGTCCCACTAAAGCAAGTTGTCAGTCAGTGAAGGAGCTGGACTGTCTTGCCTTACGATGAGAAATTATGCATTTTGGTTTGCAATTTGTTTTAGAGTTTACAGTGCCTAAATTTCCTCTTTTGCTTTAGGCAAAGAAATGTCCTGGAGCTGTCAGAGTGAATGTCAGGAGGATTTGCTGATATCAGAACATTCACATGTGGTAGTCATTTTATTTGGAGGACCATCAGACAGGCAGGAGTATTGGCTGATGGAGATGGCGATGAGGGATCTGTGCTTCTCGTTTGTTTGGAAATATAGCAATAACAAATGTAACCACTAGAGTCTGCTAGAGAATCAACTCTCTGTGCTGTTGGCCATTACTGGCTTTTCTACTAATTTTGCTGGCCTGATCCTGCTGTATCGGATTTTCACTTCTGCCAAGGGAATGAAATAAGATCTGTTTAATGGGAACATCTTCAAAACAGGAAGAGTTGAAAGGCTTAAATGATGTGCAGTCCAGTCTGCGGTCATATCCAGTGTTTTTTTCCAATGTTTTTTTTTTTTTTGTTTAATCTGCAACAATAGGTGCTGAACTAAAATCTTTTTCATAATGTGAAGCAGCTCTTGGAGCTGACAGATTTGACTAATATATGTCTTTGTGTGAATTGCCAGTGTACATATGATGGAGACCTCAGCAGAGAGCACAGTGAGGAGAGCGAGGACCTGGCTGCCCTTCAGGCGCTCATGTCTCCTGCTGCTCACAACACATGACACATCTTACCTTTCTCTCAGAGAAATGAGGTGATGAGTTATTCACGTGTCCTGGGCTGAAATGTGTTCACTTTTTTTCTTTTTTTCTTTTTTTTTAACTGAAGTGTCTGATGGGTCATGTCATGGCTAGTGTTTCCAAACATTTTTTGGCCTGTGTAACTCCCTCTCGTCCCATCAGTTCAGATTAAGTACCCATTCACTGACACTAAACCAAAAATTTGTGTGTTTGAACTCTTATTCTACTAGATGTCATTTGGTTATCATAAATATGATTAATATGTCCATTGCTACAATAATTTACTTTTAAATTGTTACTGGGAGTGAAAAACAGACACAATAGCTTCCACTTAAACTAAAGTGGTCTAACAAACATAGAATTTTTTTTTTTCTAACTGCATTTACAATGATGTTGGTTAGGCTGGCTGAGAAAATAGGAAAGAGTTTCTTTTATTGTTTTCCTCAGGGGAAAAGTGAAAATTAATTATGATGCCTCTTTTTTTGGCCAACTTTTTTTGCGAGCATCCATTGTGCATTGCACTGTCTAAAAAGCTGGTGAAATGTTATAAAAATATTTAATTCATAAAACAGCAGAAACTATCAATAAAAATAGTTAATAGTTAATCAAACTGAATTAAAAGCCAACTATTTTACCCAGTATTTGTGTCGATATATTTGTATGCTTATTTACATTTACATTACATTTACATTTAGTTATTTAGCAGATTCACATAGCAGATTAACGCAGTACACATAGCAAGGTTTTTTTTTTATTCCCCCAAGGAAAACAAGTAGATAGAATAGAAAAAAGAAAGCTAGTGTTAGTTTTTAAAGAAAAAGTAGCAGTTAGAGAATAAATATGTAGTTGATAGAGGGTCAAGGGTGTGTGTTTTTTTTGTTTTTGTTTTTT
>JAFVLL020029453.1:10266-20483 GCA_021397915.2 Tor tambroides | reverse complement strand
TTTTTATGCTTGGTGCATTTACTATGCTTTTACTCTATAATTTACTCTAATGCTTTAAAGTGTATTAGGATATCAGTGTATTTTGAATAATTGTGAAGTGCCTTTGATTACATTTAATTTACATCTCTTCCTCTCTCTCTCAGTGCTGGGGATGAGAGTCCAGTGGCCCTGGCCATAGTCCAGGCTTCCAGCAGAGACTGTGGAGTATATGGCTGCTCAATCAAGAATGAATATGGGACTGACATCACAGATTACTTACTCAGCGCAGACAGTAATTTATAACTCATTGGTCCATTAATAAACAGAAATCTGCTAATGTATTATTTTTTTATGTTCACTTTGACATTGTTTCTTTTTTGGGCAGTCCTGGCAGAATTTTTCTTAAGGGAGGATTTAGAAGGTAAGACTTTTGGAGGAAATCAAAAGTGTCAATTACAAATTAAATTTCAAGATTTTTGATGTTTACCTACGTTGAATTTTCTATGCTGTACTCCCATCATCTCAGTTGGAGAAGAGATTGAGATGACACCAATGATGTTCACCAAAGGCCTAGCAGATTCTGGTTACTGGGGTGATAAATTCTTTGGTCGCATCATGACAGCAGAGGTTCAGATTGGAGAGGGATGCGTACACAAGGCCTGCAGGGCAAAGGTCATCTATGGTTTGGACCCTGTCTTTGAGTCAGGCAGCACATGCATCACTAAAATCCGAAATCCCATCGCATATGGGGCCAAGGAGGACAGCAACCTGGCCGAGAGAAATCTAGAGATCACCAAACAGGTTAGAGTCTTAGTGGATCACAGTTTACATTATATTCAATTTATACTGACACAGAAAAATCTAAGGAAACACTGGGGAAAGTGGTTATTTATACTGCCAAGCTCCAAAAAGGACCACAAGAAGTATTATAAAATTGGTCAGTACAAAGGTGGTCAAGTTCTAAACCTTATTTTTATTTTTTAAACTTGTACGTTACATGATTGATCATGATGTGACAAGAACCAATGAGATTTGATTTTAATTGTGAATAATATTTGAAATATTCAATCATTAGCACACAAGTCATACATTCATTTTTTTTGATACTCTTATTTTTTAAGGTCTTTTTGGATCTTGTAGTATAATTGTATGGAAAAAGAGAAACTCGGGTATTTTTACCACAGTGATTTTCAGTTTATATTTCAAGTAAAAGTTTTTTTTTCTTCTTGTCCTCAGGACTGTAAAATCCAAAATACCGTTCGGGAGTACTGCAAAATATTTGCAGCTGAGGCCAGAGTGATCGAAAACTTTGGATTCTCATTAGAGTAGGTCTATGAAGTAATATTGACTAAAAGGCATTTCTATGTAATGCATGTGGCTGCAAATAAGAGATAATGTCGATCTAATTTCAGTCTTCTTTGCTTCTCTGGATAATTTCAGAGTCATCCCCCTTCATCTGATGTATCGACCTGCCAATACAATTCCATATGCAACAGTAGAGACTGATCTGAATGGTGTGTATGTGAAATACTGTCTGATGGACAGCACAGGAAGACTGATAGCCAGAGCCACCTCTGAGGTGGAACTGAAGTGTTGCACTTTCCAGCACTGGATCCATCAATGGACCAATGGAAACCTCTTGGTTACTCGGTTAGAAGGTAAAGAGATATTTACTTTACATGTACTTTTGAGTAAGTTGCTAAGTACTGTATTTTAAAGTATTCCAAAATATATATATAAATATAATAGTATAAAATAAACTCTTGTGTGTTTCAGGTGTCGATACAAAGATTACAAGCATTGAAATTGTTACTAAGTCTAAAGGGTTGGTATATTTTACTATGAGATTATAATGTTTACCCATTTTTCTGATATTTCCACTTCTTCTTCAAGTTTTTTTTTTTCTTGGACAGACTAATAATTTCATGTCTCCTGCAGGTATCAAGGCCTCACAGATAAAGGATCTCCAAAGATAATCGAGCAGTTCATTACTCAGCATCAGTGTAATTACTACTGTGGACTTTTGGGCCTAAGACCCTTAAAGCCAGTGGAATCTCTACAACAGCCTAAAATAAAGACCTCCAGGAGCCCTCTACTGGCCCGGAGGGGCGTAACAGGCTCATCCAGCCCTCAGCTTCAGAAGAAAGGAACTAGCCCACAGTCCACCAGGAAAGGCACGTCTAGCCCCAAAGTGGTTAAAAAAACAGGTGAAGCTGAGGAGAGCAATTCCACCACCAAACACAAAGCTGTGGAGGTCCCGAAAACTGTCAGGATGAGGTAGAAAGAAGGACTAGAGCTCTTGGAAACAACATGCAAAGCAATGTCTATAGCTACTGTTGTACAGGAAAAATGGCTTCCTGTAAATGGATTCTGTCTATTGTCTTTGCACATGGTGTTTAAAATGCAACAAATAAGGAAGAAATGGCAATATAGATACAAGGATGGTAAAAGGGTCAATGACCAGAGGTGTTTGGCCAATTGTAATATTACTGTGAACTGCTTTGCAGCTATAAGTCACCATCAATACCTCCTGAGAGAACCTTCATTTTATTTTTAAGAGCTGAATTAAGGATATCCCCTTTTTAAGACTGAAGAAAAGACTAAACCCGGCTGCCTGTAGATGGATGAACAATGTTTTCAGATAGACTCTGGAACTTTGTTATGATTTATTCAGATGTTCCTATGTCAAGTTTATATGACTGAGGAACCATGAGAGAGGGACTCTTCAAGGATTCCTCAAACATCTGTGATGTATGTGTCTCAGCTGTGTAGAAATGCAGCTTTTTTTCTGTAGCTGTCGCTGAGGTGCTTTTTATAGTGGATTGTTCTGCTTTTAAGAAAATGGCTGTTAATCTGCAACACCAGTGCACCGATATTGGTTGTATATGGGCAAAGGATTAGTGTCATAATCAATGCAGATGTGTTTTTATCTTAAATGTGTCTCCTAGAAGAGGGAAAATCATGTGCTTTATTGTCACAATAAAGCCATTTACTACTGACCTTTCAGACTGTTCATGCGTCATCTATCTCTGGAACCCTCCAACTTCACACAAATGGACTGTATATATTTTATACTAACATTCAAAAGTGTGAGGTCAGATATTAATAGTTTTATTTAGCAAGGATACATTAAATCGACCAAGAGTGACAGTAAAGGCATTTATAATGTTACAAAAGATAATGCTGTATTTTTGAACTTTCTATTTATCAAAGAATTCTGATACAAATTACCACAAGAAGCTTTGCCATCATAGGAATACATTTTAAAATACATTAAAATATAAAACAGTTATTTTAACAATTTCTTTCACAATATTACTGTTTTTGCTGTATTTTTCATTAAATATAGCCTTTGTGAGCATAAGAGACTACTTTCAAAAACATTCAAAAATCTGACTTACCCCAAACCTTTGAATGCTCAATCTTTACAGGTTTTGATATTTTGAAATGTATGTTCACTGAAAATAACCTAAATAAATAGATAAATAAATGTAGCTATCTAAATGTTTACCCCATTCACAAGATTTAGTAACCATTATTTAGCAAAAAAGGCTCATGCTAACTGCAAAATCTAACTCATAAAATATCCATGGAGTACTTGTTTAGATGTATATGAAAGGTTACCACAGATAGTGGTCAGACGTGATAAGATAGGGCAGGCTGTGGTCTGTTGTAGGGTTTATATTATAAAAACTATGGATTGTAGTGTATTAGAGAGAGAAGATTAGCGGTATACAGTATGTTTGTAGGGATAAGCATTTTATGTGTTTTGGTTGCATTGTGTTATTTGTTTTTTGTAAAATAAATGTGTAAATAGAAGCAGATGTCTAAATAGCAACTTCTTTGATTCATTTTACCATCCAAAGGCAAAGTCCATTGCGTCATATCTTAAAAACTGTTTGCCCTTTGGCCCTTATTGGTTATGCTTTACTCCTGTAATGCAAATTTTCAGAATAAAACACTGCATAGGACAATGTCTTGATATCAGTCATGTCACTAGATGTAAACTACAAAAATGATTATAACATTTACATAAGCCATAACAACACTAATTGAATTAAATTTACAGCATTTACAGAACATAAAAATATTTGCACATGCAAAGTGCTAACACATTTTTTTTCAACTATAAAGAAATTATGTATGAATAGCTAAATGACCAAATAAAATCAAACATATTCTGCACATACATTAACTTAAAATATATTTCAAAATGTGTGAATTTAATAAATAATGTCATTATATTTAGTTCAGAGGTGTTTTCTGTGTTGTTGTGTTATCTACTGGCCAAACTACAGGCAAACAGGTTCCTGATAGAGACCACAACAGTTTGCAAAATAAATTGTTGCATTTTTCACTCCACTCCAAGACCCCTCGAAAGAAATTGTTCCATTGTCGACAGTGCTGCAAACAAACAAACATTTTTATATTGATGTGGTCTAAATAAATATTTCCCAGATTAAAGGAAAAGTTCACCCAAAACTGAAAATTTGCTGAAAATGTACTCATTCTTAGGCCAGTGCAGTGAATGGGTGCCGTCAGAATGAGAGTACATGTAGCTCATAAAAACATCACAATAATCCACAAGTAATCCACAAGACTCCAGTCCAAAATCCAACAACATATTAGTTTAGAACTGTTTTCGCGTTTAAACAGTGCTTGATGATATTTCTCTTCTGAATAAAACAATACAACTTTTTCACTGAAGAAAGCAATATTATGATAGAGGAATTGTATTTTAGTCTGAAGCAACAGTTTAAAGTTAAAATGCCTTGATGTGATTTGTTATCACAGCTTTTCACTTCTGTTGTTAATAGATGGACTGGAGTCATGTTGATTACTTGTGGATTATTGTGATGTTTTTATTAGCTATTTGGACTCTCATTCTGACGGCATCCATTCACACTGCAAAGGGTCCATTGGTGAGCAAGTGATATGATGCTAAAATTCCTCCAAATCTGTTCTGATAAAGAAGCAAATTCATCTGCATCTTGGATGGCCTAAGGATGAGTATATTTTCAGCAAATTTTCATTTTTGGGTAAACTATTCCTTTAAACATTTCAATCCAGAGTGCTTTCAGATCACTACAATCAATGCAACAATATTCTCTTTCCTTACCTTTTGAAAAGATCATAACAGCAAGTTTCAATGTTAGGTATAGAGGTATTGAAGTCTGCATTTTGAAACAGATCCACACAGTCCAACGGAGGAACGAAAAGTATACCTACAGGCAGAACAATGCTAAACTTAACTCAATATCAGATTGTACTTAATCAAAACCACCAGATGGGGGCTGTGGCATAGTAGTTCATCTGTGCTGGTTACTGATATTAGGTTAAAGGTTTGAACCTGGCAAACGGCAATTCATAAACCACCACTGTTCTGTTTTTGAGCAAGGCTTCATAGAGACTATCTATTTAATGTGCAATGTAAGCATCAATTAACCTAATGGTGTGTGGTGATGAAGCTGTGGTGTTGGTAAAACATTAAAACAGATTTTAATAATTAAAGATTGCTTACCAGCAACACAGGCATTGATCAGGGAAACACATGTGCCTGTGAACAAGGCTCTGAGCACTAAAGTAGATATGACGTTCTTCTTTGGTGGACAAATAGAGGCTATGGAATAATAATAATAAAAAACAAATCAGTAAATGATATGTTATAAAAATTGGAGATACTGAACAATGGTGATAAGAAGTCATAAGGCACATTATTAGCACTAAAATCATTTAAGCACACTTCAGACAAGTATTTTGAATTGATACTCACACAGTCCTCCAATCACAATACCAAGAGAGCTGAAATTAGCAAAGCCACACAGTGCATAGGTGCAGATGATTTCTGATCGAACCTGCAAGTATTTTGGACAACATACTTTTCAGATTATGCATTTGACTATTTATTATGTTTATTAACTGCGTATTTATACACAATTTGATGAGACATTACATAAATACTTACTGAGATCCATTTTTTATCTACACCATCTTCTAAAATGCTATTAAGTCTGTTGTTTTTGAGCTCTGACAGCTTCTCATAGGCTACAAACTCATTGAGGAAGAGTTTAGTCCCAATAAGTTCAGCCACTGTAAAAGACTCATCGTATGGAATTCCCATCATGAAGGCCACTGGCATAAACACGTAGGAGCAGATCAACTGAGGAGTTGAAGGTAACAACACTTTTAAAACACTTTTGAATAGAAAGATTTGTAGGATGATGATTATGACTCTTTCCTTTTGATGGAACATGTAAGTACATTACCATTCAAAGGTTTGAGGCAGTACGTTTTTTTTTTTTTTTTTAAAGAAGACGAAATTTATATTTTTATCGAGCAAGGATGCATTAATTTAAACAAAGGTGACAGTGAAGACATTTATGATGTTACAAAATATTTCTATTTCAAATTAATGCTGTTCTTTTTGGCTTTCTATTTATCAAAGAATCCTGAAGTAATATGTATTACGAATTCCACAAAAATAGAAATGTTTTGTGAAATGGCTGCTGAAAATTCAGATTTGCCATCACATGAATAAATGACTTTTTAAAATAAATTCAAATAGAAAACAGTTATTTTAAATTGTAATAATATTTCATTTTTGATCAAATAAATGCAGCCTTACTAAGCACAAGAGACAAAAACAATAAAAAGTCTTACTGACCCCAACCTTTTTTCAACTGTAATACACACACACACACACACACACACACGTATATATTTACATGTATATAAATGATCTTGAACATCAAAAAAAGCCACACAGGATTGGGTAATACACACCTCAAAAGTGACATCTGGGTATCCCACCATGCCTCCCAACCATCCCAGAGTAGCATTTATGAATGCCAGAATGGCAAGGAAAGCAATCAAGTTAGCAGCGATGTTGGCCACAAGTCCTATTGATGCAGATGCGCCACCACTGACAGCTTCCAAGACATTCTGTTCACCACTGAACACACACACACAGAAATAAAAACATTTTAACATGCAACATACAATATTTAGAAACCTAAAGTTCATATTCAACAGGAGAACCCACCCGCCATCAACTTTAATCTGACTTGTAGATGTGAACTTGCTCTTTTCAGTTTCAGGGTAGGACAATTTGGAGATGGCTAAAGCACATGGAGCAGCCATCACTGATGCAGAAATCAGAGACGAGGCATCAATCTGTGTAGAGGAGATTTATTATTCCTTAGAGAAATTAACAAACTGCAAACTAAAGAACTAAATATTCCAGCTTTTCATGGAAGAATTTTATAATACAAAGAAGTACATGTTGTCGTACCCCAAATGAGATGAATGCACCCATAACACTTCCTGCAATGGTGGCAAATCCTCCAGTCATGACAGCATGAATCTCAGATTTGGTCATGTCCTGCAAATAAGGACGAATCAAGAGCGGCGCCTCTGTCTGGAAAAAATCAGAACATTACAACATTATGACAGAAATGAGCTACAATCAATAATGATATAATCATAAATGCTTTGTCCCAAAATTGTGTTAAAGGAGCTTCTCCTTCAAGAAACTGATGCACATATAAATTTGTCATGAAATGCTTTAAGACATTTGATTTTTTAATAATTCTGTGCATTATAGGAATGATGACAGAATATTACCTGGCCAACAAATATGTTCCCTGCCACACTAAGAGTCTCTGTAGAGGAGGTTCCCATTGTTACCTGCATTACCCAGGAAATCTTGGCATAGAAAAATACATTATTAATACATCCATATGAAGAACATATCTTGAAAGTCTCATGGGTTAAATGAATACAAGACTGGACATTTCACTTTTACCTTTGTGATGATCCATTGCATCACACCCAGGTAGTACAGCACTGACATTACACTGCTGAAGAACACCACTATAGGCAGAGCCTGTGAGCATTCAGCAACATTCACTAGTAAAAATAAACCCATCCATGCTTTTCATGTCAAGTATGTGCCATTACTAACCTGGAAAGCAAATATGTTGTCAATGAGGTTTCCAAACACAAATGATGAACCAGCTTTTGTGTAGTCCAGAAATATCTAAAAAAAGAAAGAAAGACATGATTTAAAACATGGCAGCCATATCAAATTCTGTTTCTCTTTCTCTCCTGCAGTTTAAATAATCAATCATTATTGTTTTGTCGTAATAAGTTACCACAGATTGTAACACATTAACTTCATTTAGAGAGATATCTTTCAAGTACGGACATTGTATTAATTTACACAGTACAGAGGTGTTCAAATGTCTGTGAAAATGCTCCTGTTTTGCATTTTTCTAATTTAATAAAAATCATAATAATGATGTTTTATATTATACCTGAACTTGTTTTCCAAGCCATTCGAATGCTGCAAGACCAGGCTCTGTCCTAATGATAAACAGGCCCATGGCAAACTGTAAACCGAGTCCCCAGAAGACTGTCCTCCAGCTCACCTAATCAGAATTCAATGCAAACAACATTTTCGTTAACAACCACACTAATTTAAACAATGTTCCTTTAGCATCTACATTTCATTCTTGGGAAATGATACAGGTTGGTGTAACCTCAACAATCCGATAAGGTTTGTAGGAAAAGCAAAGTCTAAAAAATATATATTTTGAGATAAGCACATTCAATAAAACGTGTGCAGGAATGTGTGTTTTATTACTCACTGCGGTTCTGTGTGCAGAGAAGAGAAATATGGCAATAATGAATAGACAGACACCGCCAAAAGAGATGAGCTGCTCTGGACGCTTTCGTGTGTCGATTGCCAGCCATGCCACCAGCAGTCCCACCACAATTACTATGAACACCCTGCAACATACAGAGATACATTGTCAGGGTTGTGGACTTATTTCTGGCCACTAGAGGCCCCCTCTGCCTTTTTGTTGGGTTTCAGTCTCTGTCATTATTATGTCTAATAGTTGTCACCTGTGCCTTGTTTCTGGTTGTGTATTTAAGCCACCCTTCTCCTGAGTACTTTGCTCAGTGTTTCCCATGCCATGACCAAGTCTAGGTCAGTCCCATGCTCTGCTTAATGGATTTATCCTGAAACAACTTTGTGTATCTGGTATAGTTTCTGTTTTGATTCTTTTTTTTTTTTTCCTTCTTTTTTTTTTGACATGCTCTTTGAAACTGGAGTCACTCACAGATTTTCTTTGTGAACTTTTTAAATGCTTTTTCGATTTACTTTGTGGACCTATGGGATTTACTTTTTGGAAGCATTGACATTTCTTTTGTTTTTGAAAGGACTCCTGGGAACTTTTTGAATGCCTTATGGATTTACTTTGTGGACCTAGGGGATGTACTTTTTGGAAGTATTAATATTTCTTTTGTTTTTGAGTGGATTCCTGTGAACCTTTTGTATGCCTTCTGGATTAACTTTGTGGACTTTTGGGATTTGCTTTTTGGAACTGTTGTCAAACCTTTTTGCACTATTGGAACATTTTGTGCTGACTTTCTGGATTTATCTTAAGGAGTTTTTGGACTTGCATTTTCATCAAATTAAAGATATGAAAACATTCCTTCAGAGCTGTGATCTGGTTATCTGCATTTGGGTTCACCTCTTTTGATTGTTTTCATGTTTTCACACTAGTCCTGTCCACACATTTCTAACAGAAACACTGAGCTAGACATAGACCCAGTAGATTGGCCCCATGCCCAGGACCTTTGTGGGGCAGTTGCTCATCAGGAGGCCGCCTTAGCCCAACATGAAACCTTTGGGCCATGGAGAAATCATTCACCAAACACTTCCACTACGTTTCTCCATTTTTCAACAACAAGAGGAGATATGTTTGTTCATCTACCTAGATGACATTCTGATTTTCTCGGGATCTTTGCAAGAACACAAAGCATGTTCAAAAAGTCCTCCGTCCCCTCCTGGATAACCACTTGTACATTAAGCCAGAGAAATGTGAATTCCATGTGTCTGAGGTGCAGTTCCTGGGATTCAGTATTACCCCCTGGTAACATCCAGATGGATCCAAGAAAAGTCCAGGCTGTCACCAATTGGCCTACCCCCACCAATGTGAAGGAGGTTCAACATTTCTTGGGATTTGCAAATTTCTATCACAAGTTTGTATATCACAACTTCACTGCAGTAGCAGCTCCTCTCTCAGCCCTCACCAAAGGGAAAACCTCTAAATTCCTGTGGAGTTCTGAGCCCAAGGAGGCCTTCAAGGAACTAAAGCACCATTTCACCACTGTTCCTATTCTGACTCTCCGATCCTAATAAGCCGTTTGTAGTTGAGGTTGATGCCTCG
>JAFVLL020029453.1:0-10166 GCA_021397915.2 Tor tambroides | reverse complement strand
GGAGTGTTGCAGTGATGTTTGTCCTTCTGTAGATTTCTCCTATCTCCACATGTGATCATGGAGCTCAACTAGAGTGACCATCAGGTTCTTGGTCATCACACTAACCAAAACCCTTCTCCATCAATTGCTCAGTTTGGCCAGGAGGCCAGCTCTAAGAAGAATCCTGATTGTTTAAAACTTCCATTAAGGGTAACAGAGACTACATGCTTCTGTGACCCTTCAATGAAACAGAATTTTTTTCTGAACTCTTCTCCAGATGTGTGGCTTGACGCAAACCTGTTTCTCAGCTCTACAGACTGTTCTTTTGACCCTAGGGCTTGGTTTTTACTCTGATATGCATTATCAGCTGTTGGACCTTTTATTATGACGTGTGTGCCTTTCCAAATCATACCCATTCAATTGAATTTGCCACAGGTTACCTTCACTCAAAGTGTAGTAACATCTAAAAGCAATATGAGTACTCCTGAGCTAAATTCAACTGTCCCAGATAAGGGTATGAGTACTTATGCAATGGAATCATTTAAGTTTTTTTATTTTTAATAAATTTGCAAGGATGTTAAAAACCTTTTTTTTTTTTTTTGCTTTACCATTATAGTGTATGGAGTGTAGATTGATGTGGAAAAAAGTAATTTAAAGCAGTTTAACATAAGGCAGCAACATAAAACGTGAAAACATAAAACATAATACTTTCGTAAGGCACTGTATTTTCAATATTTCTGCTGTAATTATGACAAAGCTATTTCTTTTTTTATTCTTCTTCAAACTTTCTTATTAACAGAAACTTGGCACATTGATATATTAAATTAATTAAACACAATTCTTTTTTTCTGAATTTAAGAACTGCTCTTCAAGTAAAAGCATTTTCTGAAGAGAAAAAATACATATTTTATTTTTATTATATTATAGAAATAATTATTCTAATTATTTTTTGTTACAGCTTAACTTTACTTTTTTTATCATTTTAATTTATTTATATTTTTATTCTTTTAATATACTAATAGGATTTTTTATTTTTTTATTTAAATACTTTTTAGTCATCTTGAGACCAACTTGGAAGTTTGCTGGGGTCGTCTAGCAGGTCCTCCAGCCTCCTGGTTGAGAACCACTGTTTTAGAGTCACAACATCAATTTGCAGGAAGGCTAATTCACTATGGGATCACTCAGGAATTTCCCGAGGGTTTTTACAATAATGATTTTAATTCTGAGGGGGAAAAAAGTCTAAGGTAAAGACTGATTTTGCTGTTTTGTTCTACAAAAAGTGCATACAGTCAAAACATCAAACATGAATTTCGTGACCTTTAAAAACTTAGGTGGCTAACAAGTTGCTATTTAAGTACATAGCTCACATTACTGTGCTAGTTGTAGCCATGATGTACAGTAGCAACTTGTCAGCAGTAGGCTAACAAAAACACTCTTCTAAAATACCAGAGGGAATAGTTCTTCTGAACAGATCTTTTAGTTACCTCCAAGCCATTCCAACTAACTAATTATATACACTACAGTTCAAATATTTGGGGTCAGTAGGGCTTTTTAAAAATAATTCCTTAAAAGCATGGGTGCACTACATTGATCAAAATGATAGTAGTGACATTTAGTATGTTACAAAATATTCCAGTTTCACAGCACAACTTATTTCAACATTGATAATTGATAATTCAGCTTTGCCATCAAAGGAATAAATTACATTTTCAAATATATTACAACAAAAAGCAGATCTTTTAAATTATTTCACAATATTGCTGTTTTTACTGTATTTTTGATCAAATAAAGTCCAGCTTTGGTGTCCAAAAGAGATGTCTTGCAAAAACTTTAAAAATAGATCATAAATCCTAGAACAGTAGTATATTAAAGCGTCAAACTCACCACTTTATCCATCTGATATTGGATTTGAAACACCTTTGCACAGGCTTCAAGAACCTCCTTATGCTGTCACCCTTGTACTTATTCACCAGTTCACACACGATGATAAACACCCCCAGACAAGTGAGGACAACTAAAGCAATTGCCCTCTGGAAGTTTAAATAACATGCAGCAATGAAGTATGCCAAATAACCTACAATTTAAAACACAAAAACATACTGAACATTGTTTACTTGAGAAGCGACTCACCATATCAACATGTTAAATCAAAAACAATTATAGATATAAAACTGGGAAGATGAAAATATGTTACCAGCAGCTAGTATTCCCAAAGCAATGTATTTGATTATTTTGGAGTGTTTCTTACAGAAGGTCTCTGTGGCCGTGATGGGTATGCATGCTTTGCTGTGGTGAACATTGAATACATATAGCTAAAGATCTTGCACATGTGAAGTCCTACAGCATATGATTGACAGAATTGAGATTAACAGAATCTAAACATTTACATTTTTGTCTATAATTCTTAATTAGAATGACATTGTCATTTCAAAGGAATCTCATTTCCAAATAATGTGATAATGAAATCTGAATGACGTTGTATTTAAAGATTAGATTCACAACCACACCTTATGCATGATTTTGACTCCTCCACTGACTCCTCTTTGTCACTGTCACTCAGGTCATCTGTTAATTTATCCTCCTAAGAACAGGAAAAAAAAAAATCAATATTTTAAACTTGTTAACATTTTATAGAGCACTTCCTCAAGCCTACCTTCACAAATGCTGGATTGTCCACACCTTGTTCATTCCCATACGAGACGGTTGTCAACTGTAAATCTTCTTTGTCCGCTGTAAAGAAAATATCAGAAAACTTTTTACCAGCTCTAATGAACCTTGATCCAACAATTCCTCAGGAGCTGCAGGTTTCAAAACACGTCCGTTTCCACATTTCATTCAAACAATTATTAACTACTACCCACAAATACAAAACCAACACCTCCTTTATTTAAACCATGGCAAAAAAAAAAAAACACTTGTTCAAATACAAGTTTGAATAAATCTCTAAAGAATGGAGAGGTAAATAAATGACTTACTCATTCTGAGTTCTCTGTGACAACTGCTGGGTCTTGAACCTTGAGCTGGGATATATACTCTGCCCACTTGGAAATCTTATCATTAATTAACTACATACTAATGTGTTTTGATTTAAGACACTTGCACATTGCTATCAGATTGCTAATCAGGGATGACTACACTGAAAAGTCATGAAACAGCATCTTTTTATCATTTATTGCAATGAAGCTCCTCCTTATTTCCAGAGGCAACAAGATACAACGTGTAGAATAAAACAAACTATCAGGAATAAAAATTGAAACGTGACGAAGGGCCTGCAATTCTATGGCCGTCCCAGAGGCAGAGTCACATGCTGAACAGGTGCCTGAGAGGAGGAGCCAGTATTATCATTCATACTATCCTTATAACACAATGAGAGCTCAATGACCAATCAAAACTAGCCCAAATCGAGCCTGATGACCAATTAAACCCTGATAGCTGATACAAAAACATAATATGTGACTCTGGACCACAAAACCAGTCATCAGGGTCAATTTTTTGAAATTGAGATTTATACATCAGGATAGGATAGTACAATATTTGGCTGAGATACAACTATTTGAAAATCTGGAATCTGAGGGTGCAAAAAAATCTAAATGTTGAGAAAATACCTTTAAATTTGTCCAAATGAAGTTCTTAGCAATGCATATTACTAATCAAAAATTAAGTTTTGATATATTTACAGTAGGAAATTTACAAAATATCTTCATGGATAATGATCTTTACATATTATCTTAATGATTGTTGGCATAAAATAAAAGTCTATAATTTTGACCCATACAATGTATTGTTGGCTATTGCTACAAAATATACCCGTGCTACTTATGACTGGTTTTGTGGTCCAGGGTCACATATAGACCTGTCCTTTCAAAGAATTTTCAGATTTCACATAATTAGTAAGTCTAGTATAATGTAGGCAGCAATAGGGTCATGGTTTGGATTCACAGGACTCAATTTTTATCAGTGGGCCCTGTCTTGGTTCTTATAAATATCTACAGTATATCATAGAAGCCTTTAATGACACGTGGACACTAAAAAAAAGCAGAGTTACATATATAATTTAACACGAAATACATAATTTAAAACAAAATTAGTGTACGAAAACTTCCAGCCTTACACAATTAGGACACTAGATGCCAGTGTTGCACATTGTAGACTAGAGTATAATTCAGTTTTATGCCTGAATTCAGAACACATCAGTAATAAAACACACTGGCAGCAATTTCAGCATATGCTACTCCTATTAATATATGGAGAGTTATCATTCTCCAATTATTAATTCCTATTAACCTTTTTTTTTTTTCAAAACTTACTAGTACATTTACTCAAATGCATGATTTGACTGTAAGTTATGGTCTGTATAAGGTTGTCATTGCACAATATCCAGCTTTAGATAAATTGGATTTGATTTTATTTTCAAAATGATGTAAAATGTAGAGCTTGTCTGACCCTAAACTGAAGTTTTATGATGGTATCTCCTTAGAATGCTTTGCAGAATTAATAAATGAAATGCAACCATTAGACAATATGTGGAATCTATGACTGTTTTCATGGAAACTCATAAAATTAAATAGTGCCTAATACCATTTAGTTAACACAAGATGACGCAGACTCGCAGCTTAATAGACCGCAGTGTGCATCACTGCATTTTATTGAAGGTCTAGTGTGTACAAAACACATTAACAGATATTCATTAAGACATTTTATGTGCTTTGTTAGAGCAAGCAGTCATGATTCACTAATATCAACCAAGCCTTTCCAGAACATTTTATGTGTCCTCTTCACAAATTGAATGTATTGTTATTTAATTTTTGTGCATAATCATTCTCATCAAAGTAAAGGTTTTTTATTGGCATCTATGGTTCATTGAACTTTCCAATGTACAAAAGATTCTTCAGATTATTAAAATGATCTTAAACGTAAAAAAAAAATAAAAAAGTTTTAGAAAAACCCCTTTCGGAAACTTTAAAATGTAATTTATCTTTGTATATAGTTATAATATATGTATGTCCTCATTTGTAAGTTGCTTTGGATAAAAGTGTCTGCTAAATAACTAAATGTAAATAATATGAAGTTAGTGTATTAAAAAAATCATAATTTATAATCATTTGACCTCTGTTTCTACTATCTCAAGGGCAAGGGAATTCATCGGGGGTTTTCTCCCTACACATGTATTTGGACAACAAGTAGGCCTATTTATTAAGGAAAAGGCCAGCAGGCCTAAATGTTTTATAAGAAACAGTATTTTGAAAAGTCAAGGTCAGTGTTAGGAGTTTCACTGTTTTGTGGAGACTGCATATTTAATAGTGGAACTGTCATGAAGAATCACAGAAGAATTTGATGAGTTATAAACTAGAAGAGTCAAAAAATGATATAATTTCATTATTGTTGGAACTTTAAACTATTTCTGAAATCAATTCATTTCAGAATTGGACTGCTCATTCAACACCGCTTTTCGTCACGTATTCTCAAAGGAATGGGTGTTTTGATAATTCCAGTGATTAGGCTATATAATAAATACATGTGTTATCAATACAAGTTAACCCCAATCCTACCTACCTTTATCTTGGCAGTTTCTTCAGAAAGATGTGTTTTCAGTGGATAAAATGCGTTTCCACCCTGTCAAAGTCTGAACCTCAGTTTAACCTTCTATCTAATCTATAGCTAATCTGAAATAAGACTACCAGTGTTGTCAAAAAATGATAAATTGTGAAAAATTTCAAGTTTAAGATTGCTAATATTGAGCAACAATTTAAACAAAACCTTTATTGACACGATCTCAATGGTAGGCTAAAATAATCTAAGGGTCCTATTTGGTTACTTTCTAAACTAGCTATAGGCTATTTTTTCAGAGCATAATTCAAAACGGCTTACTTTGTAGGCTAATGTGCATGTAAAAACTCCAGAAACTCCAAATTTCCAGAATGTAGTTTGTTGTTCCATACAATAGGTATAAACGAACACCCTTAATAACACGCTATATAAATATAGTTGCTCTTTTATTGTTGTTTGAAGAGACATCTCTTTTTGTCTGTGGTTGAGCCTATACAGCATTTTTGCGCATCGTAGGCGCTTCTGCGTCTTCTAAATGGTCGGGGATGCCGTCCAAACTGCTGTCTATGTAGGCAGCTTCTCAGGATTTGAGCCACGGCCCGTGTGTGGCTTTGAGCTGGGTCCTCGCGCACACAGGAAGGGGAGAGAGCTGTTAGCTAGCAGACAGCAGGCAACTGTAAACAACTCACTTTTATAAACCTCACAAATCAATCATACCTTACGTTGACTTGCTCATCCATTTGCATGGCTTTTGAAAGGTTGCTTTAAAACCGCGTTTGGCTGTATACCCGCCGACTGTTCTATTATTATCGCAGGTTTGCGTTATTTACAGAGCTGGGATGCAAGCAGCTAGAGAAGCGCGCACCCGACTGTACAGCTAACGCTTCTGTCAATACGAACCGCTTTACTTTCTTCATAAATACTCTCTCATCTGTATTAACATTATAAAACATATATAAAATGACAGGTCATGTGTAACGGGGTGAAGCAGTACTAATTTGACCGTGAGAAATGTTTTCAGAGGGGTTTGTTAGCTTGGCGAAGGTTTGTTTTCTCTGTTAGCATTTAAGCTAACGCTAGCTCTTTTAACATCCTCGTACGAAAAAGCTCATAACTTTTGATGAATGTTATTTTTTATTTGCGTAACGCCTTTAAAAAGGTGTTGTATCGGTCTAAAACAAATTCTCCGAGAATTTTCATGTTAAACTAATTTAGGCTAGGGTGACAGGGTATCTTAACTTTACTAAGGTAAATTTGACTGGCTAAAAAATAAAACAGGAGTTTAGTTGCCATATACAGTATTGTAATGTTAAAAAGCTTAGAATGGAGTCAGTGTTTCCATAAACAAATCTTTGAGCTGGCTGGACCAGTACTATGGATGTTCTTGGAAATGTCAGTGCAATGCAGATGAAGGAGCGCAGCAGAAAAACTGTTGGATACCAAAAACTGCTGAGATGAATTAACCAGGAATCAAATGGTGATTACAATTAAATTCATTTTTTTTAATTTTGTTGATCCTGAATGCTAACTTAAGCTGTGATGTAGTTTTATGCCTGTTAATACTGGTTATTATTTTTTACATATGTGTTGCCTGCATATTTTTTGACTCATTTCTCTGTACATATTATTGCTTCAGGTTTTGAAAGCCTCCAATCATGGGTGATATGAAGACCCCTGATTTTGATGATCTCTTGGCTGCCTTTGACATCCCTGATGCAACCAGTCTGGATGCCAAAGAGGCCATTCACGGGAATCAAGATGAGGGAGAGGGTCACCTTAAGCACCCGGAGATGTGTATGGATGCCACGGTTTTGATCCCTCACCCAGTGCCAACAACCGATGCCCCTGCTGTCAGTGTTATAGTAAAGAACACTAGCCGCCAGAACTCCTATGAAAATCTTGTGGAGAAGGAGAGTTTTCATTTGGGGCACCTTTTACAAAATGGGTTCAAGAGTTCAGCAGGCTCACTGGAGACACATCCCTCCAGCTATCCAAGGCTGGATAGCTCTTCTGTCAATGGAGACTGCTCAAGACGGTCCATGGAAAAGATTCCTGTCCTCTACAAGAATGAAAAAGTTTCCTCTCTATCAGCATCTATGCCTCAGTTTAGCCCTATATCCAGCCCAGAATCTGAAGACATTCATAGCAATGGAATTGATGACCGTCCAAAATCTGCAGAGGCCTCGTACTTCTCATGTGATTCACTCTTTACATCTTCGCCTCTTCCTGTTTTAGACAATCATGGAAAACCAGATGCATCCAGCTTGATGTGCAATGAAAGACATCCTGGTTCAAAAGGTTTGGATGATCTTGGGTGTGATGGCTCATCTTTCAAAGATGATACAGTTGAACAAATTTCTGAGACTAAAAGTGACAGCATACAAGATTGTGGAACAAATGCGTATCCAACTCTTGAGACGAACATTTCTTCTTCCCGCCCATGCGTCAAAGCTCACAGCTCCAGATTGTCATCTTGCCTTGATGCATTAGCAGCCCTGAATGCTAAAAAGGATCCAGGTGGGCAAACTAATTCAAAGGACTTCCCAGTTACCCCAAAAGAGACCATGAAAATTAGTCCAAAAATACCAATATCGCCAAGGAGTCCAAGAAGTCCTCTGGAGGTGGTGAAACGTTTCGCGAAACAGCCTGACAGCCCAATGAGTATATGCAGTGACAGCAGTGGTAAAGCATCTCCAGCTGTCGCTACTGGCTCGCCTCCAGCCATCCCACGAGTCAGAATAAAGACAATCAAAACCTCATCTGGAGAAATCAAACGCACCGTCACAAGCATATTGCCAGACTCTGAAACAGAAGATCTTACATCACCGTTTGGGTCATCGCCATCGCAGTCCTCAGTTGAAGATTCCTTCTCAAAAACATTGCCTTCGTATCGTTCAAATGATACTATTTCAGAGGTCATTTTTGAAGATGGAAAGCAGGAAGCCTCAAAGACACCTTTACTGGGGAGCAAATCCAGCATGAAAGCAGTGAGGAACTCAAAGAAACTTCAAACTCAAAATAATGGTCATGCTCTAAAGACAATGCATGGGGGCAGCAAGCAAAAGAAGGCTACTTCTGCTCAGATTGGTTCTTTTGCTAATACAAACTACCTACCGAAGGCATTACACTTAGCGAACTTAAATCTTGTGCCACATAGCGTAGCTGCCTCGGTTACAGCAAGGTCTTCCACTAATAGACAGGAGCCTTCTCAGTTATCATCGTCAATGGTGTGCAGTTCTGTGCCATTGGTGCATCAAGTTAAAAAAGTCTCTCCAAACACACGTGCTGTTGTTCCAAATACTGCAGCTGGAACCTTAAACAGACTGTTGAATTACTCAAACCCAGTGCCAACATATGTTCCTGACCTGAATCCACCACCAGGCACCAATATCAAGCTCCCGCCACAAGGCTATTGCTGCCTAGAATGCGGAGACTCGTTCGGCCTGGAAAAGAGTCTTGCTTACCATTACAGCCGTAGGAGTGTGCATATTGAAGTCGCATGTACCCACTGCTCCAAAACTTTGGTGTTTTTTAACAAATGTGCTCTCCTGGCACACGCTCGAGATCACAAGAACAAAGGCATGGTGATGCAGTGCACTCAGTTGTTTATGAAGCCCATTGCTGTTGACCAGATGTTGGCGTCTACCAAGCCTAAGCAGTCTGTAAATCAGATACATTACGGGAACACCACCTCAGAGTCAGTCAAAAACCAAGTGGTCTTGCCACTTCGTCTTGACAAAGTTATTAAACATGGATTCAAATGTCTGGACTGTAATAAACAGATGTCAGACTACACAGCACTTGCGGGTCACTATCAGAGATCAACGGAGACAGAAGGTCTGGTGAGTCAGATCAATGAACTACTGGAATCACAAAGCATAATTTATTGTGTAAAATTATTACAAAAGCGACAATTTTTTTTTTTTTTATATGTGTTCTTTTTAATGTTCTTTTTGAGTACATTACATTAGAAATGCAATTCACACGTACAGTGACTATGGTACTTGTGATACTTTAAATTTCTGTTTTAAATTAAGATATTTATGTGGGTACATAGAGCGAAAAACACATTATGAATTAAATAAAAGTAATTTGGCATAATCTTTTATTACTATTTCCTTTGTATGTATATATATATATATATATATATACACACACACACACGTATGCATACTGTGTATATTTGTTATGTATATATAAATAAAAACACATGCATGTATTTTGAAAATATTTACGTGTATATACATTTATATTCTTAAATTTTATATTAAGTATATTTAATATATAAACATATATTTTTCTTAAATATATACATGCATGTGTTTGTATTTATATATGTAATTAATATACACAGTACACACTCATATATTATGTAAACAAAAACTTTTATTTTGAATGCGAGTAATCGTTTGACAGCACTAATATATATGCACACACATATACATACATACATATGTGTGTGTGTGTGTGTGTTTTCAATTAACTGCTTCACTTTCATATTATTTGAAAAACCTCTGTGCAACAAATTTTATGCAGAAAAAAAGAATAGAAAGGACCCCCATGATTGATAAGGTCAATAAGTCAATGAAAATATCAGACATTTTATATTTTTATATAAGGCAAGGTTAGTTCCGATGTGG